>JBBJLS010039279.1:0-14015 GCA_037577275.1 Bryconaethiops microstoma
ATCAAATACCTGGTTTGGCTCTATTTACTTCATTACATTAGATTAGGTGTGTTGCTTATGGAATTTTATTAATTCACACAATGACTGGAGGCGCTGAGCAGAAATCTGGATCCAAACCTGTGTTCTTCCAACCAGCTCACAAAATACTGACTACTTTTTAGAAAAAAGAAATCTTGATACTTTTTAACTGCTTTCTTGTTTGTTTGCATTTATTCTAATATTCAGCTGTTTTTGCTGTCAGAAAGAAGCACATTGCTGATATAAATGACTTCAAACAATTTGCACAGGTGCCTAAGACTTTTGCACAGTATTGTGTGTGTGTGTGTGTGTGTTTGTGTGTGTGTATAAATATAAACAGGTAAAGTGGTCGAGCACAAAAAAGCAACAAACTTTCAAAATAGTAGTAATAAAAACTACTATTTTTTTTATTGTGTTAATGCACAATAAAATAATTGTCTTTGTTAAGTAAATAATGCGTTAACGTGATAATACCGCATTAACGCGCCCAGCCCCAGGGAGAGCTTAAAAAATGCAGGCTGATGATCCATGAGCTGTGAGGACATTCAGGAGAACTCGAGGGGCTGAAAGGTGAAAAGAATGTCTCTACCTGCGGGGTGGTGAAGAGATCAGTAACGTGTTGAGCTCAGATGAAGGCATCTCTGCTGTGTTCCTCTGGCTCTTCCAAAACAAGCCTGAAAAAGTGAGAGAAGGCAGAAGAGGAGAGAAAGACCAGGATAGTGAGAGACCAGGTTCCAGGACGTCTGCTGGAAGAATGCATTTTCTTACAGTCTGTATCGGCTCACCAGCGCCGAGGTGTGTATGTGTGTGTGCGAGTGTGTGTGTGTGTGTGCTGCTTCCCGTCCTGGTTGTGTCCAGGAGGGCTCCTCTAAAGAGTATGAGATTTATGAGTGTGCGGTTGGGACCACACACGCACACACACACATACACACACACACACACAATCCTTTAGCAAACGGTACATAAAACAGGCTCATATTATTGCTGCCATACGAGTGGAATGGCATCAGGAGTGTGTACAGACTCTAACTGCTGTAAACGGAAACCTTCCAAAATTCCAGTGTTTCATCCAGAGTGGGTTTGGTATATATCTTTTTTTGATATATTTAAGAAAACCTCAGGCCCTTACCCTCTTAACTGTTTTATGGTGTGTAGCTTAGCTGGCAGTAACTTGATCTCGGTGTTGATCTTTGTGTAGCTTTACAGGTATGAAGACCAGACGTAGACTACTTAAGCCCTGATGTATGTTGCTCTGGATAAGACCATCTGCTCAGTGCCGTAAACGTAAACGTAAACGTGTGATATGGTTTGTTGTGTTTCACATCAAACCCAGTATTAGACAATCATATTTCATAACACAGACACAAGCGAGGGATGTTCTGTGATGTCCTCTATGATGTCAGTGAACATGTCATTCTGGTTGTTGACAAATAGGATTCAGTGTAATTTATGTGTATATGTAAAATAATCATGCCTGTGTGAGACACAGATAGGGGATGTATTTGCACACAGTGTCCACTAGATGGCTGAATGTTCCTCATAATACATTGGAGCCTGACGATGTAAATGTGACCACTGATCACGGACACGATTCTTGGGGGTGACAGAACCCGCAGAATCAGTCCAAGATAATTTTTAACTGTCCTGTCCAGGTTCTGCCCACTAGTGTATTCTGTATCTGCATCCATGAGGCTAAACCCTGGTAAAAATCCCATTCAGCCCCATTCAGTATCGCACACACCTCAGTTTGTATCACAGCACCCCGATTTGAAGTGTGTTATTCATTTATTCTGCATGTGTGTATGTGTCTGTGTGTGTCGGCAAGGGGACTTTATTGTGTTGTGTAATGGAGCTACCTCCCTCTCCTACACCTTGTGCATATACTCTGTTCAGAGAGATAATAGCTGCATCAGTCACTCACACACGCACGCACGCACGCATGCACACACAACACACACTTCTGGATATATTTTTCAGCTACATATGTTCATACAACCCCCCAAAGACTTTGTCCTGGAAAATGTATTTCTGTGTGTGTGTGTTTGTGTGTGTATGAGTGTGTGTGTTGTATCTATTCTCCACTTTACAGGGAAGAAGCCCTTACATAAGCACACTGTGAGTATGTATGTGTGTTTTATTCTCTCTCTCTCTCTCTCTCTCTCTCTCTCTCTCCATATCAGTGCTGACAGTGAGTTGCTGTTGTTTGTGTTCACTATAGTAAAGAGATAAGAGCGAAATAAGAGCAAGAGATTCAGATGTAAAACTGAACATTAGGATATGCACATCTTCCATCACCAATAACAACATTTCTTTGTTTCTTTCTCGTCATGTTTCTCACCATCACCCACTCTCCACCTCTCTAATCAGTGTGAACTGGCGTTCAATAAAGCCTTATTAGCAGTTAATGACAGAAAAGTCATGTGATCCATACCTGACCAACTGAGTCAGGTGACAGCAAGCTCTCTGAATTAACTAAAGAAATTCAGTAAGTAACAACTGTGGGCAGGGCAATGAATTTAATAATAATAGTAACAACAACAACAACAACAACAATCATCATGATTATCATCGTCTCGATTTGACTTGGATCATGAAAAAATGTCAAAGCAGAATGATCTCTGGAAACCTGTCGAAAGTTGCTAAGGAGTTTTAATAATTAAATATTAACAAATATAATTATAAATACATAATTTTATAACATTATGGTGAGGTTTTATAACATTGTGATTTCTGTAATACTTGATGGAATGTTTAGCTTTTACTTTAAGATTAAGTGCCAAGCTAGCCTGTCAGCGTCCACTTTACTATCACTTACAATGTAACCAAAAAAGCAAAGGAAGAAACACACTAAACTGTGTGTAACGAGATGAATGTGTATGAGGGTGAATGGCTAGAGTCTGTGTGTGTGTGTGTTTGTGTGTATCCCCTTATCATGTGCTTCACAGGGCACTCACTAAAACACTGCACTGCAGACCCTTGAATAGGCTCATTGGTGTGAAGAGGGTAAAACAAAGAACTTGTGGTAAAGAGATTAAAAAAAAAAGATTAATTTGATCTCACGTTGACTTCAACAGCACAATCTCAGGTGAATGTGTGATGATTTAGGCCTACTTTTAGAACCACGCTAACTGCTGAAGTTAGCCTTGTAGCTCCATCGCTAAAGCTAAAGAAGAACCAAACACGTAATTAACAATGTATCGCTAATCTTCCCTCTACAGTCAAGGTTACAGAGAAAGTACTTTTCCCATCAAATCAGCAATGACCCAGACACAAATGGTTTCTTTGATAACTATCAGTCAGGTTTCCATCAGAAACTGCTCTTGTTAAGGGACTAAATGATGTTTGTCTGAATACAGATGCAGGTAAAATAACTACACTGGTGCAGCTCTCGACACTGCTAGACAGATTGTGGAGATCTTTTAGTGATCACATTAAAGCTCAAAGTCAGCATTTTGGCACCTTAAAAACATTGCTAAAGTTAGAGATTTCGTGTCCAAACAAGACTTAGAAAAACTTAACCTCGCCTTTGTTTCCTACACGGTTGATGATTGCAACGCTCTCCTCACTGGGACTCCCCAAACGTTCATTCGACGGCTCCAGCTTGTTCAAAATATTGCTGCCAGAGTTCTAACCAAATTGAAGAAAAGATATCACACCACTCCAAACCTCAGGTCCTTACAGTGGCTCTCAGTTCGGTACAGAACTGATTTCAAAGCATTACTCATCGTGTACAAGTCGCTCAATTGTTTGGGCCCTAACTACATCTCTGATATGTTTGATTAATATAATCCTGGTATGTCTTTTAGATCTGCAGGAGCTGGTCAGTTAGTTAAAACTAAATATGGTGAAATGGTGTTTAGTAACTATGCTGCCTGCTGCTGGAATCAACTGCAGAGCAATATCAGATCTGCTAAAAAAAGCACTATTGCCCTGATTTTTGGCTATATTGTATAATAATGGGCTATAGTAATAAATAAATAAACTTGACTAACCGCAGGCCGTCGTGCCCTGGCAAGCTTCCACACAGGGTGAGCCATGCTAGCATTTCTGCTGTCCCTTTAAGAAGCGCGGTAATGTGGATCTCTGGGGGTGGGGTGTATTTACAGCACAAACAGCATCAACATAAGAATTCCCACCGCCCACCACAGCCAAATAATAACCCCACTGTGTGTGTCCCATCAGCTCCACCAGCACATGGCTCTCCGCACATCACATGCCCACCATGGCCTGCTAGCTGTGGAGGAATACAAACCCCTTCGCTGTAGCTCCTTCTTTCGGGTGTACAGCTGGAGACTGTAGGCCATCTGTTGATGACAGTGTGTGTTCACTCCTCTAGCCCTTCATCAGGGATCAGTTTGGGTGGTGGATCATTATGGAGTTAGCAGTGACACTGACGTGTGTAAAAACTCCATCTGTGACCCACACACTTACACCAGAACCAAACACAGCCTATTGAGAGGAAGCATGATGTGTCCCTAATAAAGTGGCCAGTGTGTGGAAGCAAAAGGTGGTCTAGAGGGTAGAATACTTGCCTCTGGACCAAGCGGTCACAGGTTTGAATCCCACCTTCAGCAAACCACCCCAAGTTGCTAAAGGGAGACTGTCCCCTGTAGTTAGGGAATGGAAGTTGCTTTGGATAAATGTGTCTGCTAAATGCGGTACATGTAAAAGGTGGATGTTTGGCCAGTAAGAGGAAACACAAGTTGAGTGATTCCAATACAGTGACCAGTGTGTGATATCAAGATGTATAAAGCACCAAATAAATAAAAATAAAACACACTTTGGTACTGTATTCAACTTCCATCTGTGGGTTTTTGTACTGTACTAGTTTGGACTATTCCTCAAAAGCATTTGGATGTTTCTTCCATAACTGTCAAGTAACAGCGCACACACAGATTCAGAAGTGTCTCCCTATCAGCAGCGCTCAGATTTACACATGCAGGAATAGGAACCATCACGCTTGGCAGCTTTACGAACGAAGTTGATCAAATATGAATGAGAAGAGGAGAGAAGGACATCAGAAGATGAACACAGAGCTCTACCTCATTCTCTTTGAAGCTGTTTAAAGAGATATGAAGACATGGCCTTTCTAGCTCTCCCTCTCTTTCCCATTCCCTGTATATCTCTTGCACTTCCTCTCCATCTCTCCCTCTCTCATTTCTTCCTTTTCTCCCCTCCAACAGCCCTCAGGCAATTTTCTGGCCCTCCCTTTAAAGTGAAGTAACCTTTTCCAGAAGCCGTGTCCAGAAGAATATGAAAGACATGAAAACCCATGGCTTATGGCTTTAAAACCTACTATTTACAGTAAAATACACTGCTTAGAGTAAAATATACCGCTAAAAGCATCAAGTCCACTGTTGACAGTAAAATCTACAGTTTACAAAACAATCCACTGCTAACAGCTTACATTCTACTACTAACAGCTTAAAATACACAGTTTACAGTAACGGTTACTGTTTGTTAATGAACTAATATCTATTTGAGTGTATAGGAATGTTTAAGGAGATTCAATAATGGAGATTCAAAAGGGTAAAACACTGATGTCAATACATTTGTCTAGATCAGGCCCCAACTGGCTAAATTATATGTTTTATCAAAGCCAAACTTTTGAAAACAATCGGGGGTTGCCAGATCCTCTCTAATCCTGCACCAATGATGTAAAGATTTAAAAAAATAAAACAGTGACTGGAACTTTGTGTGTGTCTTAATTTCCTCCTTGGATACACACACACACACACACACACACTAAACATCTCTTTAGTGTGACGTGGTCAGTAAAAATGTGACAGGTGCTTTAGGGCTGGTTTGTTATTAGAGCTCTAAGGCTCCTATTAGAGAAATACCAGAACCTGCTGGGGCACGAGAGGAAAACTACACTGCCCATAGACCCCCAAACACATCACACCAATAAACACATACCTGCACACATTCAGCACCAGTCAAAAGCTTGGAGCCACTTTATTTAATGTGGTTTTCGTAATCTTAAAAACATTTTTCAGAGGGTGTTTAATGTGAAACGGTTCATAGTAGAGCTTCAGATTTATTTTTTTTACAGTGGTGGCGAATGGAATGTCTCCTACACTAATATGAATGTGTCTCTCTGCAAAATCTAGGCAGACACAGCTGAGCGACCTCTCCCACTGGTCAAGCCTTCAGGAGCTGGACTGAAGGACTTCAGGTCATCCACCAGCATCATTAGGATGAGGAATCAGCTAGTCACATTCTGATTTACAGAGAGTGGAACCAGTTTCATGAGGACTAGGCCTCCTGATGGTTCTTGACACACCACAGACTGAATACAAGTGCTTCACAGTCTGTCAAAGTAGAGGACACAGGGAGCAATTTACAAGCTTTAATTTAGAAAGGCCAAAACATGTATGGAATGCTATTAGGCTCATGGTACCAAACTACTAGAAATTCCAAAGAGGACACTAGAAGAAATGCGCTTTATTGTTGAGATGGAAATTCACCTTATTTTTCCTGAGTTTAGACATCTGTGGCTCAAACTGAAGACCTTCTCGCCATTTATCACACATACACACGTTTGTATGACTATTTTTGTGAGGAAAAAGTGTATTTTTTAACCCACAAATGGGAGGAATTTGTGGGTTAAAAAATACACTTTTTCCTCACAAAAAAAACTGGGGCGACCTTCACACATCTTGTGAAATGTTGCGAGGATGAAATGGCCCTTAACAAATGAGAGTGGGGACATGTCTCTAACGTCCCCACTGTAAATGACACCTAGGTGCGGAACCATGAGTTCCACCCAGGATCATGCTGTGAGTCGTTAGGGGGGGGGTGTATAAAGTGTAACAAACCGAAACATGCCTTGACCAAACATGCTTTGACCACACTCGTATTGAACTGTGACATCCAAACCCTGGTGCGAACTGAGCCATGACCCCTGTGTACCGTCATGCTGCTAATACTTCCAAAATTAATTATACAGCTATTTACGTAATTAAATTTACATTCCATACGGACCTGCTTTTTCCCTCACTCTGGTGTCAAAAAAACGTGGGAAAAACAAAAACAAGACACACAATGGCAACTTCATATCGTTCTAAAATATACTCAGAGATCGGCTCCAGTTTAAAGGAAAGTGGTCCTGAAAGTAAAGAATGCTTTTGCGTAAACTGCAGCTGTTCAAGGGCCCAAAGAGACTAGAGGCCTGAAGGCCTTAAACCCCCCCCATTTCCACCCCCACAAACACACAAAAAACATCCACAAGAGCAGAAATTTCTCAATACTGCCGCAGGACTTTAATGAAGTGCGATGAACTGATCCTCAGAGATGATCTCGTATATCCTGTTGCTGTAAGTTTCCCAAAGACGCTGAAGGAGTGCGTGTAGAAACACGGAGATGAGCCTTTTTCATTTTACCATGAGTATTATCTCACCTCCTGTAGGCTGGTGTTCCTGAGGAACTCTCAGTTTTAACAAGGAAAAAGATCTTCCTGTGCAGCCGCTTCTGTCTTCAGCTACACTGACGTGCCCCAGTTCATGTTTATGGATGATGGTGTCAGAAATCACATGAGCGATTGTGTTAGGGACATTCAGTCTGTTACAACAGCGGCTACTGCTGAACTCACTGGTCACACACGGTTTCTCTCCTGCAGCCTGGAGGTGTGAGCTGCTTCACATTCCTCAACTCCCATCACGCACCATATTTACATAACACACAGGGGGGGCACACAGACAACCTCAAGGCATTCCCATTCAGCTGGCATTACACGCACGCGCACGCACCTACACCTACACCCACACACACACTCACACACACACAGACACACACACACAAAGAGTTCAGTAATCACGTATTTAACGTAGCATGAATACAAATATGAATGAATAAATTAAACATTAACAAAGTTAGCACTCATTAATTTAGCCTTAGTTAAGCTGACTTTAATAATGTTAGACCGAATAAAGTAAGTTTTGGTGAAGTTAGGATTAATAAAGTTATCATTCATAAAGTTAGGGTAGCGTGAACAAAGTTATAAAATGATGACGGTATGAATGTATTGCAGTCCATCATCGATGTAATGACAGGAAGAATGATGAAGTTGAAAGAACTGTTCATCATCACTGGAGCCAGGATACAGATTTTAGAGTGGCTTGGCACAAATTCACTCCCCTGCTAACATTTCCCTCTAAAACCGCAACGTGTATTAATTATAAATATGCGATTCGCAATCCGTCCTTTAGATTTCCTTGCACTTCAGCTGAATCCATAGATGTGTTCTTATCTCTGGTAAATATGACCTTTCTGGATGACAGCCACCACAGTGCTGATCTTCATTGAATCACACAGGGTGACACTGACACTGACGGCAATGAAAACAGAATAAAGAGCCTTTCTGAACTGTACAAGACTGTGAAGTTAAACAACTGCTTTTAACACATTTTTACCTGTCCATACCAGTTCCAGGATGAAGCTCTGCGGTTGTGCGCTTATAGAGTCCACGGCTGTAGCCCCTCACATTTAAATACAGCCATTAATGCCCATATAATATACATTGTACAATTTTGGCCTGGCCCAGATCAAAGATGATAATCGCGCAACAATTGTATAAATTTTTTATTGGACCTACATCGTACTGAATGAGAGGTTCAAATATGTTCAGGCGTCGCAGGGAACAAAGATAACCTATAATTATTTTCTGACCATGTCAGAAATTTAGGACGACCATCTCACTGCGTGTGTGCTGCTCCAACCAACGTCTACTGACCAGCCAATAAAAGGCAACGTGAAATACAGATCACTGTTTTATCTACATGCATGTCGTACCCAAGTTTATAAGATCCATGTTGCACAGTGATTTGTAATGATTTTACAACATTGCCAAAATCATACAGTCTGTAGAAGGCATACACAGAAACCTACAGCACCTTCAGTGCACAACGCTACACAGCACTAGTGGGTAATTATTTCCCCCAAATTACTATTTTTATATCCAGTTTGTACTGTGTTCATTTGTAAGCATATTAATATTTGAGCATTTTTATTCATGTTTAGGCCATTGTGATTAAAAACTTAATTGATTAAAATGTACATTCTCAGTTGGCTTAGTGACCTGCAGGATATTAAAAAAGCACTCCAGTCTCTGTTGTGTTTGTCACTGAATGGTTGGAAACCTCCAACAGCAGGATCTCCAGATAGCACAAATGTGTGTTGATACAAATTCCATTTAAATAAAGTATGATGCCATTAAAATTCAATGCGACCACTTAATTATTTAACAAATTAATCACCATGTTACTTCATTACTCAATTACTAAATAACTAAATGTACTTGATTTAAAAAGCTGTAAAAGTGGCGAATTACCATTAAAGCAAATGGTGAAAGTAAAAGGCATTAAATGTCACGATAAGCTATCGTGCGAACAGCAGCTGTTACTGTACCCTGGCTGTTGTTGTTTACAGACTTCCTACGACTGATTTAAATCTAAACCTTTTCTTTTAAAGAGAACCGCTAACTGTGAAAACACTCCTAATTCCTGTCTATTGTTGCCAAACTATAAATAAAATCAGATGGTGTTGAGATGCCAAGTAAAACAATTCATTTAAAAATGGGCAAGAATGCAAACAATAAAAATGAACAACTTTTCAGTTATTGTTGTCAACCTATGAATTAAATAATGATTGAAATGTTAAATGACACTTAATACATGCTTTTAAATACTCCAAAAAATGAAAATTAACATTATTTGCAATTAATTGCTAGCACTGTTGTGAGTCATTTGTCATTCTTTAAAAAAGATAACAACAATGCTATCAAGGAAAATGAAAAAATTTGCATGAATTTTTTTACATTTGTCAAGCAAAAAATAATTATTCAAAACGTGTTTAAAATGCTACGATACTTTTATTTTAAAGACTTAAATGCTATTAAATGCAGCATAAATAAAAATATTTGGTTATTAGATAAAATAATTTTTTTTCATTCTTTTAAACTAAAGTGCTAACAGGCAAACACTTTTATTTTATTGACACCATTTCTGTCCAGCTGTGGTAAAACGACATCATAACGGGCTTCCATCCCATCAGCTATTGTGGTGTAGTACATACTCTTGTGCTTTATGTGGTGCTCGGTGGTCTACAGCCGGTTTAGTGGTCTGTGTATTTCAGTTCAGTACTGACCAGAACCCTCAAACTCACGGTTCACACATCAATACATAATTTATCATAATATCTACAACATATCGTAACAGTGACCACCCTTATACAGATTAATACGTGGATAAACAACCAGGGAAACTCACCACTGTACAAAATCCCTCCAAAACTGCCCAGACGTCCCGTCCTCAGCTAATCCATGTGCTTTGATGTCTCAACAACTGCTGGTGGGAAGCGCAGGCAAGCCCCAGCGCCTCATAGACACACGTAAAACACTCTCAAAGCTGCCACACACACACCCATCTGCTCAGGCCTGGCCTACAGTGGGTGGAGTGTGTGTTCTCCGGGTGGGGGGATAAAGAAGGATACGTTCACACCTGAGACCCAACTGTACCCTCCCAAAGCAGCAGTGCTCGAAACAGAGCAAAAACACACAGTTGGTTTGAGCTTCTTCCAACACCCACATCTCCTGAAATCCACCTACTGCCACATGAAACTAAACACTGAGCTACACTCCTAAAATAAGACAAAAAAAACGATGATAATGAAGTGGTGTCCCAAACTGCATCCTACCACACTAGGAAGTGCTTAATAAAGTTCAAAGAGTAATTATTCCAATTATTCTTTTAAAAGCTAAAGTACTCTTTATGAAATGCATAAATGTTTTTTAATGCCACCAGTAAATTAAACATAGCATTGCTTGTTAACTGTTGCAACAATTTTGTTTCAAATCATTTCTTTAATTGTTAATTTTTTGTCAAACTTTTCCTATCAATGTTAAAAAAAAATACTAACAATTAATGAAATCCAGCATTTAAAAAAAAATAAAAAATTTGCATTAATTCCGACATGGTTTATTGTTAGCTTTTGTCAAACTTGTCCTATAAATGCCAAAAAGGCCAAAAATAAATGAAATCTAGCATTCATTTTTTAAAATTTTTTTTGATTTTAGGATTAATGATAGAAAATGAGCATTTCTAGCACTAATTCTAGCACTGTCCTTCCTTTAAATGCCAACAAAATGGTAAAAAAAATTCTCTGTCCAATTTTGCTCCCTTCAAATCTCATCTTCCCCAATATCCCAGGCCTTCACTTATTTTAAAATTCAGACAAGAGAATATACTGCCTCATGTGTCTCCAGACAGGTGGATCGGAAATGATGGATGTGTCTTCAGATGAAAAGTTCAGGACTGGAGGGCCTGTCTCAGTCATAACAGAAATGTCACTGTTCTGAAAATGGTTCCTTGGGGAATAAAACAAGACTCCAAAGTTGCTTCAAAAAGGAGAATCAAAGTGGAAAGATCTATGGGAGGAGATAAAGATCATGTATTATGTGAGGAGCATTTAAAAATGAACATTTTAAAGGCAAAGAAGAAGAATGGTAAGGAAGAATCGTGGCCTGAGCTTCACATAAAGAAGATCTAATTCCACTCAATACACCCTTAACTGCTTGAGCTCAGCAGGATGTCCCACATCTCCTTCTACAGCATGCAGAGCTATTAAAGGCATTTACATTTCAGAGACCCCATGATGCACCATTTAGCCTGTAACAGAACCATCAACCATTACCATATATTACTGTTTGCAAGACACTTAAAGGGGAATTTCACCTATTTTCCAAAATTGCCCCATAATTTAGCATTTGTAAACAGAGGCCTTCAGGATGGGTTTGCTATTAAACGGTTCACTGTAGAGACTCAGATTTCTTTACAGTGTTAAATGGAACCAGACGTCTAAAAACAAAAATACACTCCCAGTAAAGCTCTACATGTCTTCTTGGTGTTCAAATGGAATGTTGTTAATGTTAAAACAATGACAAATTTGAAATAAATCAATTTTCTATGGGGACTATTTTTACTTATGATACCTTGCATCTACCCCTCCACCATGACTCAGTTTAGTTTTTGGATCAAAAGCTTTTCAAAACTTCTCAAAAATACAGTCTCAGGCATCAGGCAAAGCGTTCATAACCATTTTATGGAATAACTTTCTGGGAGAGAGTTTTCAGAGACAGACGTCTGGTTCCATTCACCACTAATGGGAATAATGTACACTAACTTTTGTTCACAGCTAACTATACTGCCATTGGATCCAACTTACTTCTTCAATTGCATCTAACAGGCATTTGTTGTTGCTTTCAGCCCGTCAACACACACACACACACACACACACACACACACAAGGTAATTAATGACAGATCACACATTATGTGAGCAACACCCACAACATTCTGTTTCTGTGTCCGACTCTGTAGGAGGTTCCTGCTGGTGTGTATGGTTTGTGCGTCATAGGCTGTGATGCACAACCCACAGGAGTGTAAATTCTGAAGCTTACAAATGCATATATGGGAAAGAAATAGTAAAGATTGATATTAGCTTTAGGGACTGTTGTGTAGCACCATCAGGAAAGTGAGAGGGACAAATCAGGGACAGCCCTCTGACCAATGAGGGACAGCCTTCTGACCAATGACAGCTAAGCTACTGATCAGTAAGGGACCACCTTCTGATCAATCAGGGCACCTTCTGACTAATCAAGGACAGCGTTCTGACCAGTAAGGGAGAGCCTTCTGACCATTCAGGAAAAGCTTTCTGAGTAATCAGGGGCAGACTTCTGACCAATCACATCTGAGCTTCTGACCAGTAAGGGAGAGCCTTCTGACCAATCAGGGACAACCTTCTGATTAATCAGGGACAATCTTCTGACCAATCAGGGACAGCCTTCTGACCAATCAGGACAGCCATATGACCAATCAGGACAGCCTTCTGACCTATTAGGGACATTGTTCTAACCAAACAATTACAGCCTTCTGACTAATCAGGAACAGTCTTCGGACCAATCACAGCCGAGCTACTGATCAGTAAGGGACAACCTTTTGGCCAATCAGGGCTGAGCTTCTGACTAACCAACCTTTTGGCCAATCAGGGCTGAGCTTCTGACTAACCAAGGACAGCCTTCTGACAAATCAGGGACAATCTTGTGACTAATGAGGAACAACCTTCTGACCAATCAGGGAATACCTCCTGACTAATCAGGGACAGCCTTCTGATCTATTAGGGACAATATTCTGACCAATCAATTACTGCCTTCTGACCAATCAGGAACAGCCATCTAACTAATGAGGAACAGCATTCTGAACAGTCAGAGCTTAACTACAGACCAGTCAGAAACAAGCTTCTGAAGCTTCTAACTGTGACTGTGAACTGTTTTTAACTCTCCCTTCAACTGAACTGAACCTCCAGATAATTCGCTCCACTCTTGTGGACAGTCCCCTGTCCTCGGTGGGGCAGTCAGGCGTGAACTGTCTGACCATGGCCACACATGACTGACTGCAGCCGGACTGAGTCACAGTTCCCAACACTACCTTCCCAGCACCTCTTTCATTCTCTTTTCTCTCACTCATTTTCTCCTGGTACTGGAGAGCTGACCAACTGAACATAAGTGGGATGGGACAGGACGTGTGGGATCATGTGATTGGAGATGAGGCTTTCAACCAAATGGTTCAGCAGACTGAAGCAAATAAAGCTCTCACTTTAATTAGCACACACACACACAGCTCTAGCTTCAGAATAGTGAAGCAGCTTTGCAGAGAAAGAGAGACAGAGAGAGAGAGAGAGAGGGACAGACAGAGAGAGAGAGAGAGAGGGACAGAGAGAGGGGGACAGACAGAGAGAGAGAGAGGGACAGAGAGAGAGGAACAGACAGAGAGAGAGAGAGAGAGAGGGACAGAGAGAGAGAGAGAGAGAGAGAGAGAGAGAGAGAGAGAGAGAGAGGGACAGAGAGAGAAAGACAGAGAGAGACGGAGAGAGAGAGAGAGAGAGGGACAGAGAGAGAGAGAGAGAGAGAGGGACAGAGGAAAAGACAGAGAGAGACAGGGA
>JBBJLS010039300.1:0-2500 GCA_037577275.1 Bryconaethiops microstoma
GCTGTAATCGACACTCTCCTCTCACAATGAGACCAGTTGGATGGTGAAACACTACTAGAAGTTTGTCAAAGGTAATTGTTGCCATTTTGTTTAAGAGTGAATGAGAGATTTGTTTTCTCTGAATTATTAAAGTTCTGTAAATACTGCATCTGTCATTTCTCGTCAGCGGCCGCTAGAGGCCGCCACAGGTTAGGTTTTTGTTTAGGAACTTTTTTGAAGGTGATGGGTTTTCTGGGTTATTACTCACAACTGGCCTGTGTTAGTCATAAGTGCTTGTGTTTGTTATTAGTTTTGGGGTTTTGTGTTTTTGTATTTAAGTTCAGTTAAGGTGGACCTTAGTTGTCGGTCCACTGTCAGACTAAGTTGGTTTTGTTTCCTCTGTCTCTTTGTGTTCTGAATCTTGGTTCTGGCCCTTGTTCCTTTTTGTTTTGTTGTGTTTATTGGGGGGAAAAAAGCAAGCATGGATGTCTGCCTATGCACCTGCTCTCATTGGGGAGAAGAGGGGAACTGTGACAGCATCATTTCTCTTATTTTGATGTTTTGTCATTTCCTTTAAAATTATACTATAAAAAAAACAATACTTTTATTTGGAAATTAGGAGAAACATTGCCAGCAGTTTTTAAAAACTAAGGCAAATCTGTTCAGTTCAATACTTGCACCTGTAAAAGAGAAAACCTGAGAAACTGAACATTTTTGCAGTGGTCTCTTGAGTTTTTTTTGGAGCTGTATTATATTACAACAGTAATTTCCTGAAGTTGATGTGTTAAAAGCAGGAAGACTTTGCAAGAGTAAGGATCTGAGTAACTTTGATAAGGGCCAAATTGTGATTGTCAGAGAATCTCGAAAGTGGCATTTTTTGCAGGGATTTCCAGTATGAAGTGGTCAGTACCTCCCTAAAGAGGTCCTCCAGTGAACCAGCAACAGGGTCATGGCTGCCTAAGGCTAATGATGAACTGGATAAGTGAAGCTCAGCCCATCTGGTCCAATCCCACAGAAGAGCTATAAATTTAGCACAAATAACGATAAGATAAGATCAGAGAACCCTTTATTAGTCCAACAGGTGGCCTACTCAGAGATTTGAACCCGCACCTTGCGTCTCGCAGCTCACAGCATTGACCAGTAAACCACGTGGGAGGCTTTCTAAAGAATAATGTGCTCTCACACTGCAAACATGATCAGGAAACCGTCATGTTCCGTTCAGGATTAGAGATATTGACTTAGAAGCAAAGGTTATTCTAGAAGAGTACAGGAGTGTACATCAAGGTTGGTTACGTCACCGGTCCTCATGTAAAGGGGTGTGTATCAAGGTTGTAATGTAACTTTTATAAGTTATTATAACTTTTATAATAACTTATAAAAGTTATTGCACTTTTATAATAATAAAAGTGCAATAACTTTTGGTTTGCAAACACTATAAACAACTAAGGAGCTTTTTAACAGCAGTGTTCCATTTAAACACAGCTACACGGTTACAGTTAAAATATTTCTGTAAATCTCAACTTAAACATTAATGTAATCAAATCTAATATAAAACCAAAGCTATTTGCCACTGAAGGGCGTTCACGTTTGATCTAGTTTGTTATAGAAAAACAAGCTCCCCTCAGAGTCCAGAGCATGGAGGGCGAAACTATTATAACAGTTGTAATGGGGGAGTCTGTGTATCTGAATACAGTGCCATTAAAGTCCCTGTTGGTGTAATGATCAGGCGTCTCAATACTTTTGTCCATATAATATGGACAAAAGTAATGGGACGCCTGAACCCCATGAAAACCAGCCGAGACTCAAGAGCGCTGCGTGCTGCACGCAACCATGAGCACAATAATCCATAAACTTTCAAAACAAAAGGATTTAAAAAAAAACTGTTAATGCGCGATAAAATAATTGTCAGCGTTACGTAACACGTAAACTTGTCCAGCCCTATTTCTTATATAAAATGAACCCATGAGAATGAGCGTATGGGTATTATTGTGGATGGTACCTTCTCATATTCAGCTGCGAGGCGCTCCACTCCGCGTTTGTCCACAGTCAGGCCGCGCTCCTCCAGCATCAGGTCTATGAGGTCGAGGGGGAACCCCAGGTTTCGATGCAGGGACCACGCCACCGCAGCTGCAGAACCAGGTCAACAGAGAATTCAAACCTGCCCAGGACCTTTTACTACAACAGGCACTATACTCAGGGGCAATACTGGGGCTTGAGTACGCAATTAAAGGAATAGTTTTTTTTTTAAATGACAGTTTTCCACATTTAGCTATTTAGTTGATCAGCTCAGACGTGTTTGGAGTCCAAATTTTGCTTCTTTAGTTGAGAACTGGAACTACAAAGCTAATGCCACTAACAATAGTCAACCAAATCCCCTCTGTAAACACATCCCACAACTGCTTCTGTGAGATGGAGCAGACATGTCAGTGTAGTTTAGGACACAGTATGACTTACTGTGAACTATAAAATAAAGAACACTTCAGTGTGGACCAGACTCGCATTTCTGGTTCCTAGTGTTCCT
>JBBJLS010039300.1:7500-14015 GCA_037577275.1 Bryconaethiops microstoma
AAAGTTTAGCAGGGCTGAACATGTACAGAACGTTGGCGTTGTTATTTTACTGCTCCATATTGCATTAATGTACTTTCAATATATGAAAGGGCTGATTGTTCCGGAAGTTAAACGGCTTTGAGTGTGTTCACATAGTTAAAGTTACACTCGCCAACCCCTTATAGTCCATAAACGGAAACTAGGCTCCATAAAAAAAACACTTTTTTAACAAAACTAACATGTTTCTATACGTCTCCTTAATCAGCCTATAGCGCTTTAAACTGTAGTACAGAGCAGCCAATCAGAAGACAGATCATTTACACATTTCAGACACAGTAACCACATGCGTATATCTGAGGGATAAACAGTTGGAAAACGACCGTATAAGAATGAGTTCTGAATTATGAAGTATATGAAATATGAAGTATATTTTGAGCACACCAACAAAAAGAAAGGAAAAATGTAGAATGTGGGCCTCGTAAAGACACCTCAGCCAATCAGGGTCTTTTACAGTCAGAGACTGGGCAAAATAATCGGACTCATTAAAACACCCAGCAACTCACCTGGAGCTGTGCCTGGTCACCCTGTCGGAAACACTGTGATTGGTTAGAGGCTCGTTTGCATATTGCAGCCTCCTGTGACGTCAGTTTTGCAGAGACCAATTAACAGAGGATATACGGTGCAGCACTAGTGTTTAAAGTTCGAGTTCAGGAGTGGACCACTCACTCTCCAGCCCACGTGGCCCATATGTTGGAATAAAACGATGGAGAAAAAAGCCCCTTTTGAAATCCTTGTTTGTGATGTCACAAACACTAACCGCAGCTTCATGTTTGATGTCTGATGTCTATTGTCTGTACTTGTTTGCACCGTTAAGTAGCCCCTACAGTTTGGTTGTATGAGTAGCATCCTGCTTCAGTACAATGATAATAAAGGCATATCTTATCTTATCTTATTTACATACATCATCTACAGATGATGCTGTTTGGGCACCAGCTTTAAATGAGGGACACGGGCCCTTTAAAAGGTGTCGGAAAGTGAGGATGACGCACTTTAAAGTAGTCGCCGAAAGACCAGTTGCCCAGCATCTCGAAGAAGGTGTGGTGGAACACGTCTCTGCCCACGTCCTCCAGGTCGTTGTGTTTGCCCCCGGCCCGCACACACTTCTGACTGTTCACCACCCGCCGGTACGAGGCCATCTCGGTGCGGGGGTCCGCGCAGCCCAGCAGGATGGGCTTAAACTGGGAGAATCACACAGATTAGATCACACACTGCTTCTCAACGGAGGTCTCGGCCCCTTCTCTAATTCCTGTAATGCACCTGAAGAGGAGCTGTGATTGGCCTCCCTGTCAGAAACACTGTGATTAGTGTGGAGGCGTCCTGTCTCTGAGCCGTCACTTAACAGTCTTTGTCCCGTCTCTGACCAGTCTGTCCCAACTCGGACTAATCTCTATCCTGACTCTTCCGTCTCTGCCTCATCTGACCAGTCTCTGTCCCGACTGTCCCATCTCTGTCCAGTCTCTATCCCGACTGTCCCACCTGACCAGTCTCTATCCCGACTGTCCCATCTGGGATCAGTCTCTGTCCCATCTCTGTCCAGTCTCTATCCCGACTGTCCCATCTCTGTCCAGTCTCTATTCCGACTGTCCCGTCTCTGACCAGTCTCTGTCCCATCTCTGTCCAGTCTCTATCCCGACTGTCCCATCTCTGTCCAGTCTCTATTCCGACTGCCCCATCACTGACCAGTCTCTGTCCCACCTGCCCCATCTCTGACCAGTCTCTGTCCCATCTCTGAACAGTCGCTGTCCCATCTGTGTCCAGTCTCTATCCCGACTGTCCCATCTCTGGCCAGTCTCTGTGCTGTCTGTCCCATCTGTGACCAGTCTCTGGTTGGTTGGTGGTCGGTACCTGGTTCATGCCTGCGTTCACGAACAGCAGGCTGGGGTCTCCGCGCGGGCGCACGGGCGCGGACGGCAGGATTCTGTGCGCGTGCTGCTCCGAGAAGAACTCGATGAACGTCCTCCGCGCGCTCCGAGAGGAGAACTGACCGCGAGCGCGAGACTCGGAGACGCAGCTCCGCGCGGACACACGCAGGGACACGAGCAGAGACGGGCGCGCGCAGCCCCGCAGCGCGCCCGCGTACAGCGCCATGTTTACCGGTGACCACGAGGGCCGAGGACAGAAGACAGGAGCCAATCAGGGTTGAGGACAGAAAAGAGAAGCAAATCAGCACCGAGGACAGAAAAGATGAGCCAATCAAGGCTGAGGACGAAGGACGGGAGCCAATCAGGGCTGAGGACAGATTTTTGAGGAAAATTAATGACTAAAACCGTTTCGGAGTTTTATGACTGGTGTTAATGTTTGTAACTCGAGACATGTTTACTTGTTTGTTTCTATATTTCTTCGACAGCATTTCAGCATTTTCAACCTGACCTGCTGGTAGAACACGCAGCTGAATTCATTACAGAATAAAAGTCCCGAGCGCATGGGCGCAGTAAATAAAGAGAAAGTAAAAGTATGAAAGGAAAAATACAACAAATATATACATAAATATAATTCATTTACATTTATTTATAATATATAAAAAAAATAAATTAAAAAAACGAAAGCAAGACAAGTGTCATAGAGCTGCTGGTTCTCCAGAGGTTCCTCCAGAACTTTCCATCTACAATGGACTAGAGGAACTTCCCACAAGGGTCTGAGTTTCTGATTTACATCAAACCATGTCATGACCTCTCACGCACCTGTGGACAGGGGCACCGCCATCCTTTAAGGGACCACCACTGTCAGGGACCACCGCTGTCCCCTCTCTACAGGAGAGTCACCTGTCGCTTCACTATAGGTGTCAAGTGTTCAGGCCTGTGTGCAGCTTTCAATTCTACAAACTAAACCATCCAAAACTGTGTCATGGACACTGAAACACGGCTCGGCTCTTAAAAACTGAGGGATCTGACAGAATTTTTCAAAACAATATTAAACAGGATTACATGACGAAGCATGACTGTGCATGTTTTTCAGTCCGTTTTTAATAGTTTGGCCATTTGTGATTTTAATCTGTGACAGTATTCAGTCAGATCATCTGCAACAGAAAGACACTGACGCAGCACTTCAGGAACCACAAGGACCAAAGATCTTCAGTCTGGGCCTCAGTGACCAAACAGACCAAGTTACATCCGCCCAACTCAAACTTAAATAGAACACATTTTAATGCGTGGTTTCACTTGCTGATTTAATTATTTGGGGGAAATAAATACATGGTGTGTGAAACAGTGAATGCAGCCTTACTGTCGACTGTATGGAGAAAAAAAATATTTCAGCAGATGAATACGCTGCCAGCTGTTGGGGTGGATCTGCCAGGCTTTGGGTCGTGCAGCTGCCAGCGAACAGGAAATGTGTGAATGGGTAAAAGAAAGGATTTCGCTTACTATCAACAGATCCTGCAAGTGAATGTGGCAGTCAGTGGAAAAAGAAGAAAAAAAAAAAGATGCTGGATGAGTGGCTGGATTTGGACAGTGATAAAAAAAAAACAGGCATCAAGACCAACATCTGAACATCTGAAATGGCTTTTACTGTTCTCACACTTCATTATTATCGGCTGCATGGTAACCTAGGAATATTTCTGAACTAGAGGCATTCTGCAAGGAAAAGTGGAAATAAATCCTAAATCATGAAAAGACTAAATGTTTGGAGGCTGGAGTTTCATCCAAGGTGCGTCCGTCCATCAGAGAGCCACTGCACCCGAAGGAAAAATGAAAGACAATCTGGGTACCCTCAGTTTTTTTTTTATTAGGTCACATTTGGTCAACAGCTGACTACAAATAAGTGTAAGGCCTGCAATGAGTCACTGTGACGGTAAATGTTCCTTCTCTTTTCCAAGTTAAGGACAGCCTTCACACGACAAAAACTAAGTGATTGCACACTGGCGCGTGTCTTAAGGCACGAGCACTTTGCCCCTTTTGTTTTTTTGTAACACTGAGCACTGAAAATTGCAGGAATGTGAAGAGCCTGGAAAGTAGAAAGTAGACATACATCAACATAAAGAGACTAACTAAAACATAAACCTACTGCTGGGACTCCCTTCCCTTTGGACCCCGTCTATGATGCTCCCTTTAAATTCTTTGCTGTTTATGCAGTTTCCACTACAGTACATGAGAGATTATAGAAGACAAGAAAGTAAAAGAAGAATTAAGGCATTTTTGGTAGTTCCGGCTTCTCCTCTCTGCTGTTGTGATGTCACACAGAAGTTCCTTCTTTAAGCTCCCCCCCTTCCTGCGGAGAAAAAGAAGAAAGAAAAAAAAAGGGGGGATTCAATCACGGCTTGTAACCCTCGGCATGGTCCTGTTTACAGAGAAGGTCCTCTTTAATTAAGGAGGTATTTTCGTAATGGCGAAGTCTACCAATGACTGACTTTTACATTTACATGAAACTAAACGATCGCATTCCTGCTGAGGCAGGTTTCCTCCCTTTCAGGGATGAACATTTGATTTGAGCACTACTGCCCCCCCCGCCCTCGTGGAGATTGTTCAGACTGCAGCACATGGCTTTATGAAGATATAATTTATTATTAAGAATTGGAAGTAATAACTTAGTAATAAGTAATAAGCTGATTCAATGACAACCAAAGTTGAACTCATGTAATCCTGACAGACCTACATTCGATAAAAAGAACTCGTTTTTTTACTAATACACCACACTTTAAAAATTTCACTTTAATGTGGCCTTTCATTTTCAGCCCCTTTAAGGCCAATTTATTAGAAAGCCCTGCAATGTGTGTTGCCATTCACTATGTCTTCAATCAAAGGTCAGTTTCTGACGAGAGCTGATCTTGAGGTGTTTTTGGAGGATGGTAGACCACTCACGACCGATATTAACCGAAGCCACAGTTTGAACTTCTGTGCTTATTTAGTGGGCCTATAAGGCAGGTGGAGCTCATAACGGGCCACTGAGTGGGAGCACAACATAGATAAGTGTATAAGGACATGTCCTAAAACGTCATTCACACATTGCATCCTATTTACCTGTTCTAACCAAAAGTTTGGCCAGAAATAGCCTAAATGAACTAAAAACAAACGCCTCAATCTCAAAATATCGATACATGAACACACAACCAGAATTTGATCGCTCCTCTGCCTAGAAGAGTCCGCCCTTCACCCTGCCACACACAGGCCTACACACTGGGCCTGGAATAAGGAGCTCACTGTGTGCTGTTAAATATAGCAGCAAACTACTGCCTGACAAGTGTACACACAGCGCCAAAGTACCATTCACACACACAGCTTTCTGTCTGACCCAAATCTGTGAGAGTATTTTGCAAATGCCAGCAGTTTAAGAAAGGAGAATGCGCTGTAATTGTTGTGTGTAGAGCTGATAAGACTGGGCTGTGATGTGTGCGGTCTCAGACTGTGTTCTGTGGTGCCACACAGCGAGTTGCAGCACTACAGTATACTATAGGCTTTAACTGAGGGTGGAGTTTCCATAGCCAAATAGACGGGTGCCGTGGAAGAGTTCACCACAAGAAGCCTGGATCTGCTCCAGAGGGTCTCTGTTAAAGTACCATTCACTACAATCCCTCCAGTGTGGTGGTGCTTGTAAAGAGAAGTAAAGCAGCGGTAAAACACCTCTCCAAAGTTTGGAAGCAATTGTCATATTGATGACAACTGTATCGTTATGTACCATAATAGCTAATACAACATTTAGATATTGCATGTTGTTGATGTTACGGAAGTTATTACATCATAAATAAGATACTAAACCTTATGAGCAAATCTGAGCAAATCTTTCTAGGTGCGGGGATTCGTTGCCAAGTCAGCGACAAAGATTGCAGTGATTGGTCAGTGAGTTCATGTCACAGGTGAATAAAATGTTATAAAACACGTAACAGTAGGAGAGGTCTTTAAAAATACGTTGGGGCGGCTAGTGGCCTAGTGGTTAGTTGCCCGTACGATCAGAAGGTCGTAGGTTTGAATCCCAGGACATTCGCATGCATGTGTAACAGGTTTAAATTGTTACACATGCAAAGTTGTGCATAAGGGAGTGTATGTTGATGGTCAAAAAAGGGGGACCATGAAAAAAATCTGTGAACTATTGCTGGAGCAGCTGGTGGCCTGGTGGTTAGGGAGTCGCCCCTGCAGTCCCTAGGTCATGGGTTCGAATCCTAGGACTGTTAGTGGCACCACTGAGGGACACTTGAGCAAGGCACCGTCTCCACACACTGTGTTCCTGGCTGCCCGCTGCATCAGTTAGTGAATGGGTTAAACGCAGAAAAAGAATCACATGCTGTGTTGTGTTCACGTGTGACTATAAGGGGCCACTTTACTTCACCTTGTCCTGCAGCTGCTCCTGCAGGCTATTCACTGCCTCCCTTTCTTTGGTCAAGTCCTCCTGGGTGCTCCTCAGCAGCTGCTGAAGCTTAACAGCCGCCTCATTGAGGTCCTGCGTCAGCCTCACCTCCTTTTCCAGCCTCTCCTGAAACACACACACACACACACACACACACACACACACACACACACACACACACACACACACACACACACACA
>JBBJLS010039310.1:0-14014 GCA_037577275.1 Bryconaethiops microstoma
AGGCAAAGCTGTTCAGTTCAATACTTGCACCTATAAAAGATAAAACCTGAGAAACTGAACATTTTTGCAGTGGTCTCCCATTTTGTTCCGGAGCTGTAGTTACAAGCACCAGCCTACAAAAAGATTTCTCTTGTTTACATAAAAGTGCTCTGTTGTTTTACCACACACTCAAGGGATACACATACAATCCAATTGGCCACTTACTGGATTGCTGTCTTTTGTGCCCAGTGCTCACTATTGGGCCAGTCCATACTTGTGCCTCTGACACTTCAGTCTAACACTACTAATTATGATAATAATGCTGCATTTCTGTAGAATCATGCTACTGTGTGTGCACTAATGATTGTTTGGTGGGTTTTCCTGTGGTGCTAGGGATCTTCCCAGGTCTCTAAATAAATAAACAGGGGAACTAGCCACACAATCAAACTCACAAATGACAACCCTGGGAAAATGACATTGTTGCTCAATTTTGATCAAATGCTACTGGATTTTATGGTCATTCAATAAGTTACAGATTAATCGGCATGACATTTAGTGTCCTTCTTCTACCTTCACTCATGGTCTCAGCATGGTGTGTTAAAACCTTTATCAGTCTAGCATCGCTGCTATGTCTCTCTGCCAAAAGCACTAACAATGGAACTAACAGCATTTTACAGTAAGAAAACTTCCTCCGTATTAAGTGTCAGACCAAAATTGAGCAAGAGAATTGACAAAGAGAGGACAAAAGGTAAAAGAGAAAGGCCAGACAATTTTCCGTGTGGCCCTGATCTCTCCAAGTGAAAACAGTCGGGGGAATCAAGTTGCTAGTGTATGATTAAGAGAAACTGGCATCATGACCAAAATAAGGCATAGAAGAAGGGTGCCACCTAAAACAACAATGCTAAAGATTGACTTACTAACACAGTAAAAGCATTCACAGTCTCTGCTGATACCAAACCCTCACATAAACCAGACGGAGGGCCATCCTAGCCGCCCTGAGAGAGTGAGGCCAATTGTGCTCTCTTGGACTCTTGGCCACAGATGGTGGCGGCACTGCCAGCGATCAAACTCGTGATCTCCTAATAACAGGGCCAAAGCCTAGACAGTTGCTCTAAGCCCAGGACGCCTAGACAAGCTTAAATGTTCAATTGTGTGAGTTTATCTGCATTAACTTACTTAAGTATTTACATTAACTTTAATTTAAACCCTTTTTAACACCTTCCATCAGCTCTTTATATGCTTAGGCTTCCATTTCTATCCATTCCACTGAAAAATGGTGCTATGAATTTACCTGTCAATTGACTGTGCATTAATAAAATCAATTGTGGGATGAAGAAAAATATTTTTTAATTATTATTGCTTGCAAATGATTGCTTACAGTGTGTGTGCATTTCTATACACATTACGTCCAAATATTTACAGACACTTGTTCATCCAGCATTTCTTCTGAAATCAAAGGTTTTGTCCCTCCTTTGCTGCAGTGACAGTCTCTACTCTCCTGAGAAGCGTTATTGTAAGGGTTTGATTGTGTTTAGCCACAAGAACATTAGTCAGATACTGATGTTTGTTAATTAGTTCCAGACCACAGAACCTACTCCAACTCGTCCTAAAGATATTGGATAAAGCTCAGTCTCTCCATAAACACAGCTCTACCACTCACTCCCCAGCCCAGTGCCGAGGGGTTTAGGATTAGATAAGATAAACATTTATTAGTCCCACAAGTGGGAAACTTGCATTGTCATGGCAGAAAGTGGGCAGTACAAAGGCAGCGAAAAAACTAAACAAACAAAAAAAAAACAATAGAATAGAATAAAAACTATACCAACAGTAAAGTATTAAATGTACACTACACAATCTAGAAATGTAAAATATGAATGTGTGTTTTGGAAAATATATATGTACATGTATATGTAAACTTAGATATGTATGCATGAACACAATGAGTATATATATATATATATATGTTTAAATGTACAGAGAGGACATATAAATATATGTAATATATGTGTACAATATATGCGTACAATATAGAATATGTGTTTACACCTCTCTAGTTGATTCCTGGGCATAGCGGTCTTGCATGGATGCTCAAGGGTTTCCCATTCTGGCAATGCTTGTATGTGTGCTGCCTTAAAGTAGCCGAATCAGAGTCAAATCATCACAGAATTTAATGTATTATGTAACTCCCTGTTAATACCATTGATTTCTGATTAAACTTTTGAAACTATAGCATACACTATTCATCACTGCATCGTCACTAGGTAAAGTAAGGGGAAAATATCTATTCACTGTTAACCCCTAATTATTTACCCCTGACCATCATTCCAGAGATTTCATTGTGATTATCTGGGTCAAGCAGAGTCAAAATCATCTCAATTAATGTTTTGGTTCACATTCTTTTTGGAATAAATTGCTGTTTGGATTTAAGGGCCTTCCCTCTGCTTTATAGCAGGTCACAGAGTGTTTTGCTTGACCACACAATGTCAGTAGAACAGTTTGAAAAGAGATTATTATGTGGAAGTCTTACCCTCTGAATTTTTCTCATAGAAGACTCCATGTGGGTGTATAGAGTAGCTTCTGGAGGCAAAGTTCTTCAGCTGGATCTCAATGACGTCTCCAACCTCAGCCCTGATCAGAGGCCCCAGGTAGCCCAGCCAGGCAGGTTTAGGGATCTCCTGAGTATAAGACCCGTCTGTGTACTGTCTGAACACAGCTTTCTTATACACATGGCCGATTCGATAGGGGCCCTGTTGGAGGAACATGGACGCATGCCTACAACACAAGAAACAACACAAAGGTCCTACCATTGTAGAGGGCAGCTAAACAAAATAACAATACAATTCATACATTATTGCACCAAGAGCAGAATGAAATTGCAGTTGTATGCAAAAGTCAGCATCCCAGCAACGCTATACAAGATTTATGCATGGATTTTTTTAAAACCTTATATTTCTATTTATTTGCTGAATTTAACACAATGAAAAAATAAAACGGTGTAATGACCTTTGCACCAACATTTTATTGTTCAATATGCTACATTCAGCAAATAAACAGAAAATGTATTCAGAGACATTTGCATATGTATATATATGCAAATAGATCTGAATACATTAAGCCGCTGTAAATTGTTAATGTCGTGCTAAAACCTTTTTTTATCATTCGATACTACTAGCTGTCATTTATATCGTGTAAACATTTTATGACTGATGAACCAATGCAAATGGTCCTGAATGACTTTAAACAGCATCTTGCTCCACGAACTTCCATTAAAGTTGAAGAACATTGTTTCTCTTTTATGGTTCTATACAACCATGACTTGTTTATGGTAGCAATTAAATGTACATCTTTCTTACAACATAGAACGAGCATTCATGCATTTTACATAGTAAGTCTAACATATAAATATAATCAATTTGTTAACTGCTAAAATACCCTCTTCTGCTTTAGTCCATAGCATAGTAGCTTATTTTGTCATAAGACAAAAGAGACAATGTATTTGGGCATTGGTGTTGTTAACTTCCAATTATTTGAGTGATATCAGGAGTACTGATCTCAGATCAGGATCTAGTGTCTATATAAATGATTAGGACTTAAACGAACTGAATCTAAATTGGCATGAGTGGAGCTGATTGTCTGAGATGGCCATGTCAAACAAGCAGTTAAGGGTGCACAGGTGACTGCAATCTGTTTATGACGGGACGTCCTGAGCACAAGAGACTGCTTTTAGCAGGAGCATTATCTTTCGGAAACAGTCAAGACATTTTAACGCTCAACTGGAGACATAAGACAAACAAGTGGAAAGACAAACGTTATCTCAAGTGACCAGCTCCAGTCCTGTAGGGCAGGACGGTTTGGTGTTTTCTATGCTCAAACACACCTGATTCAGAATATCAGTTTATCCCCTAAGGAGGGAATTCTTCCTCTTAATTCCTAAATATGTAAATAATTCCAGTCAAGGTCAGTTGCAATACTAATGAAATACTATAAGCCTCGTCTCATCTCACTATATACATGCAAATAGTTGAGATGACAATAAAGTTTACTTTGACTTTCCTTTGACTTGATAAGTGTCAAAACACATAGTACACTATTTATTGTTAACTTTCTTTAACAAAAAATGATAAAACATTTGTTTGCATTGCTGCTGCTTGCCTCCTTTCTTATTCACACTGGATTTACTTTTATAAGAGTATATTCCACTGTTTTATAATTATATATATATATATATATATAAATAATTTTCATCATTGTGTTACGTTTGAACACTTTCAGCTAAATGTTTGTTAATTTTATGAAAATAAGTTAACACTAACTACTACAGAGAACAAACCTAAACATTTTTAGATTTTTTTCTGAAGTATATAGCTACATTTCAATTGATATGCATCTATTCGTTTGGAAAAACAAAAACACATAAAATATCAAATGTGCCCTAACACTTGCACAGGTTGGACTGTTCATTTATTTTCCAAAAGGGTAAATTGGGACAATTATTTTCACTATATCCTTATAACTGTATCTGTTGACTTTGCTGTCCTAATACTTTTGGAATGCCACGTAAACCCGGACCAGCTGGTGACCTAATGGTTGGGGCGTTTGCTCTGCGATTGGGAAGTTGTGGGTTCGATTCCCAAGACTGCCAAGCACCACTGAGGTTCCCTTGAGCAAGGTACTGTCCCCACACACTGCTCCTGGCTGCCTGCCAGGTGAATGAGTTAAATACAGAGAAAGAATTTCTCGCTTTGACGTGTTCACGTATGACAGAATTTTCACTTTCACTTTGTAATTATGAATAAACATATATTATGTATAATATTAGTGTATAGTACTACTACTACCAATAATAAAAATGAGGATGATATGGTTATTATTACTATTATCATTACTGTTATTTCATTATCGTTATGCTCATTATCATTATTCGTAGTAGTAGAAGTAGAAGTAGTTTTCCAGCGAGGACAGCCACACCAAATGAAAAAAACTGAACTAGAGAGTTGAATGTCTCCACACTCGACCCTCGTCGTGTGTGATTTATCCCAGGATGAAGCCGGTAAAACTTACTCGTCCTCTGCAGCAACTTTTCCAGTAATTCTGTTGACTCCTCCGGGACAGTAATCCCAGTTTTCCTCTCGAATTGCGAGGAAGAAAGTTCTGGTGATGCCTGCGTTTTGCGCACCGACGGAACAAAAAAACAGCAGAGACAAGAAGTACAAGCTGCAGCTTCGAGCGTCCATCCTTCGTGCAGTGTCTGGGCTGTTAGCCCACTGTCTGTAGCTCCGATCTGTAGCTTCTGTTTGTAGCCTCCTGTCTGTAGCCCCTCCCTGGCTGCGTGCTGAGCTCACGGACAGGATCTTTAGCAAGGTTAGGCTTTATAAGCACAGGTGGATGGAGGTGTGCACTTAATGGAGAGGACAACCTCCCTTCACCCTGTTTTAAACTAACTTCTGGTGCTCAGAGTGTCATATTTCAGGCCTTAAATATCCACTGTTTACTTAATAGTAGCAGGTTGTGTCCTTGCAGTCTGTTCTGTTTGTCAGTTGTTTTGTTTGTTGTGTGTCTGTTCTACTTACATCTCCATGTGTAAATCTCTTGTCTTTATGTATCTGGATTATTGTAGTAAGGTTAATAGGGACAATTGGTTTTAATTGTGTTGTGTCTGTAGTACCAAGATGAGAAAATTAGCTCCAGTTATGTTTTGCCTTGACAAGGCAAACCTTGAACCTCATTTGCCCCTTTTAATACAGTTTTGTGTGTCTCTTTTAAGAGGCAACCATAGTCTGTCCTGCTGACTGGTCTTTGTTATTGTTCCTCACTGAACCATCCTGTGGCTTCTGGATGTTACCTCAGTCCCTTTAACCCAATCTCATGTCTCTTGTCTCTTGTGTAAAGACAGATGTTTTCAGATTTGATTTTTGAGTTTTAAGATTTAACTGTTTTGTTTCTAATTAATACTACAAAGCTCCAGTTCTGGAATTAAAACTCTTATTCGTTTTCTCCATACAGATTCACAGAAATCCTTGTGTAAAGAGTTTTAATCACCCAGTTGCAGAAACCAGTGAGGGGATAATTCATGACGTTTTAAACACTGATTTAGAGCAAAAAAAGCTTTTGCAATCACGTGTTCTTTCTACTGCTTTGCCACTGTATATATTAGTAGTTTTAATTATTGCTTGTCTTGCAGTTTTATATTCATTTAATGGTGTTTTATCGTTGTGGTTTAATATACTATGGGGACATAGAGGGATTTGTGTTTACTATTTAAGTTCATCCGTGATGGTTGTCCGAGTTGTCGGTCCACCGTCATTCTGAGTTTAGTCATTGTGTTTTCCTCCGTCTCCTTTAGTTTATAGTCTTGGTTCTGGCCCTCGTGTCTTTTGGTTCGTTGTGTTTTTAAAAAATAAAGATAAGAAAAATCATGGACGTCTGCGTTTGCGCCTGCCCTCATTCAGGAGACAAGGGGATTTGTGACAAGCAGTTTAAGAAAGTTCAAGTTCAAGACTAAGTTCCGGAGGACCTTCACTCCGAACAAACTCAAAACACACATTGGAACGGGGACTCAGAGTCGCCACTCTTGATGCTTTAGCAAGCCCTCTATCATACAGGGGCCAGCAGAAATACTCCACGCTCCTTGAAGCTCTCTTAATACGCCTGTAAACACAGGGGAAAGAGACACACAGGAGAGGTACAAGTCAAGTACCAAGCTGCAGCTGTTAAAGGATCCAAGAGCAAGTTGCATAGACTTCACTGACAGGATGTTCTCCGGGATGCCATAGAGCAAGAACACGGACTGGAAGAGCGTCTCAGCTACTTAAAGGGCAGTGGGTAGGGAACAAAAAGGAAGGAACCAGACCCCCTTCAAGAACCAGTCCACAACCAACAACACGACCGTGTACTCTTTAGATACCGGGAGGTCCATTACAAAGTCCACAGCTATGTGTGACCACAGCCTCTGCGGTACCGGCAGGGGCATTAGTTTCCCAGCAGGTAACTGACGGGAGGTCTTAGACACAGCACAAATGGAATAAGATCTTACAGTCTTCTTCACATCTGCCCGTAAAGAAGGCCACCAGTTATGACTAAGCACCTCTCCGAGTCGGTGAATCCCTGGATGTATGGGGGGCCACTCTAACTTTTACTCTTAACGTTTCTGGTACAAACGTTTGGATACACTTTTGAGCAAGCCGGTTCTTTCCCTTGCAGGAGATCTATCGCACAGTCCCACGGTCGGTGTGGAGGGAGGCAGGCAGCCCTAGATGCACTAAAGACCTCCGCCAGACTGAGATACTGCAAGGGGATCTGGACCGGGACCTCCACCATTGGACTTTCAATGGAGGTAGTGCCAAGAACTACAGCCTCTTTGTGATGACTGCAGTTTGGGCCCCATTTCAGAACCCTCGTGGTATTCCAATCTAGCATGGGGCTATGGCTTTTTAACCAGGGCAATCCCAATCCCATAAGGGGTACAGCGTGATCGAATACATAGAACTTTATATTTTCCTGGTGTCCCGGCTCTGTTCTAAGTTTTAAAGGTCTAGTTTCCCAGCTAACAGACCTCCTAGATACTAGGTGCGCATCTAGGGTGCGCACAGGTATAGAATCTGGCAACTTCTCCACTGGGAGTCCAAATGATGTCACCATGCCTCTGGACATAAAGTTGCCAGCCGAGCCAGAATCTATAAGGGCAGAAATAAAGAGACAGTTAAGCATAAGACATTTTCACAGTAATGTTAAATTGTGCATTACACATCAATGGAGAGAAAGCATCAATGGAGGGGTGACCTTGGGTTGGAGGAAGGGGCAGGAAGCCACCATGTGTCTACAACCCCCACAGTACAACACACAGACCCTCCTGTCTCCCTCTAGTGAATACAAAAACATGAAGTAACAACATTCCCCACCCCAGAACCCAATGTTGTAGCTGGGTGACCATACAACAATTCTTTGGCTCAGCTGGCCTTTTATTAAACCCACAAGAACACACATACAGCCAATCACACGACAGAGACAATCAACTCAATAACAAGCAGCAATCAAGTCAAACACAAGACAGGTGGACATGTTGTTAGGTACCTAGCAACCCAGCTAAAGAGATAATGAAGCACCACCACTTACACCTGGGTTGCCTAGGCACCAAACGACCACACACACACAACAAACCCTGACTCCCAGAGCTGTGTACCACCTAGTACTCGAGCGACGGACTCCATTGGGGGCGTGACTAAGACGGACCAGAGGTGACAATGTGCAAAAAGTGCAAAGGAATGCAAAGATTGATGTAGACAGCAAATAGCAGCAACAGGATTAGAAAATATGTACAGTAAATAAATAAATACAGGGTATTTACAGTGGCGTTTTTTTGTTGATGACGGAACAGTTTGTTTGCGGTGTGACTGGGAGAACAGAAGTAGTGTGTGTAATGTACAGTTAGTCATTCAGTTCTGTTTTAGGAGTCTGGGGAAAAAAATTGTTCCCCATCCTAATAGTGAAGGCACGGATGCTGCGAAACCTTTGCCAGATGGAAGGAGGTGTAAGAGGGTGTGGGAGGGATATGCAGCGTATGGATTAAATGTCTGTAAAAGAACAGAGAGAGACTCAGATGATCTCAGCAGTCTTGCTTGCGTGATCCAAGATGGTGCCTTCTCTACGATTTACCAACAGTGTGTACATTAAGTCTACCTCAACAGCACCCTGAACAAAGAAATGCAGAAATAATTGAATAAATGTAGCTGCAAATGAATAAAACATGTATTCGTATATGTATGATTTCATGCCCCATATTTATAATGTTATTTAATTTTGCTTTTAGTGCTTATTTATTTACCTATTTCTTTTTTCACATTTTTATATATATCTTTTTTTTAACTGGCAGCCATGGGTTTCTATAGTGCACCATTTTATAAAAGCAAGTTTGTTGTAGGGATTTTATCATAGGCAGGGGAGTTTAGAATGATCTTAGAATGCTCTTTTTAGTCTGCTCTTTCCAACCGGGAAACAAACTGGCGCGAGGGCCGAACATGAACTTAGATAATAGAGCAAATACAGATGAGACGATGAGAGAGAAGAAAAAGGAGTTGAGTTGGAAGACAATCAGACCTTAAAGTGAAATGCTCCACACCACATCTGAGGAAAGCGCCCCTTAAATACCAACTCCAGGGACTAATCACTCCTCTGGAAACTATCCTCAGGTGTGGGTGGAGCACAGTCACGGTCTCACAGTGACCCCAGTGGTCGCAGACCGGAATCGTGACACAAATGAAATATTGTTCTTAGTAACTCAGATTAACTAAGGTAATTTTGCTGTCTTTGTGTGCAGTGTTGTGACTCTGTGTTGAGCTGCTAGTGAGCAATTAGGGCTGAATAGTTGAACTACCACAGCTGAACCACACAACTACCACAGCTGAACTACCAAAATAGAAACATTTCAAATTTATAAACACTTTTATAAATGCTGACTTGCTTGCTCATCTAAAAAGATGTAATCTAGTTTGCTATCCATCCAGTTCTGGGTTTGTTCATCATACCCATTTCCATCTTAGAAATAGATTCCATCAAAACTATGGCAGAATAAATGCAAAGTTCAACCTAGAGGTAGAAATGGCATTTTATGGCTACTGTGAGAAAGAGTTTATGATTTTACAATTTTACAATTACATTTTGGATGAAAATCTCAGAATGTAGAATGTGCTAAAACACACACTTGAATGTAAGGACATACAGTAATTAGATGAAAATGGCAAACAATTGCATTCGCATACAATGATTATCACAAAATTGTAATACTGATGCATTGATTCCATTTTCTGGATTACAAATTCCTTGAAATGGATATAGAGAATTTTGAGGAATCCACATAACATAAAAACTGTCTGCATTCATGAAAGTAATCACACATTATTAAAAGTCTTTAGTATCTATAGAATGTAGTAAGCATTATTGCATTGTATATAGTTTGTGCTTATTGTGCAACATCTATGTATAGAAAGTAGGATGAATTATTTCACAGCACATTGTTATGTAGTATCATTTTACATACTACAGAGTCATACTGTAGTATGTGAATGCACACCATATAATAATTCACACTATGTGGAATATTTTATCCTATTTTCTATACATTGATATTACACTCACTCTCACTTACTCACTCACTTTCTGTAACCACTTAATCCTCACTAGGGTTGCGGGTACCCGGAGTCTAACTCGGGTCAATGGGCATGAGGCAGGTACTCACCCTGGGCGGTGTAGATATTACAAATTATATATAAACTATATACGATGCAGTAATGCTTACTACATTCTATAGACACAAAGGACTTATTGTATATTAATGTGTAATGTACACTTCAGATTCACAGTACATATGAATCTGTAATGATACTACAAAGCACACTAGGTAATATCAATGTAATAATAATGTATGCTACAATACTGCAAGACTCACCTCACTGCCTAAATCCCAGTTTAGCTGAAATACTGTTTTTGTTTTAGCCTATTATTGTGTGTTGCTGTGTGATAGAACTACAGAAAAAGTAAACTACTACTAATAATAGTAATAAAAATAAACAAATACATAAAATAAATAAATAAATGCATACAAAATAAACAAGCAAACAAACAAATACATAATAATAATAATTACTATTATTATTATACAATAAGATAAGATATGATAAGATGAAATAAGATAAGATAAGAATAAATAACCCTTTGTTAGTCCCACAGGTGGGAATTATGTATTAATTCATAGTAATAATAATAAATATATTATAGTATACACAATGTGGAAAAAGTATTGGGACACACCTGTTTTCAGGGTTTGGGCTAGGCCCCTTACTTCCAGTGAAGGACAATCTTAATGCTTCAGCAACCAAGACATTCTGGACAATGCCATGCTTCCAACTTTGTGGACACAGTTTGAGGAAGAACCTTTTATATTCCAGGATGACTGTGGACAAAGCAAGCTCCATAAACACATGGCTGGATGAGTTCAGTGTGGAAGAACTTGACTGACACAGAGCCCTGACCTCAACCCCATCCAACACCTTTGGGATGAACAGAAATTGTGAGCCAGGACTTCTTGTCCAACATCAGTGCTTGACCTCATAAATGCTTTACAGAAAGAATGGGCACAAATTTCCCACAGAAACTCCAAAATCTTGTAGAACGCCTTCCAAGAAGAGGGGAACCTGTTACAGCTGCAAACGAGGACCAACTCCATATTAAAGTCCATTAATGCAGTGTCATTAAAGTCCCTGCTGGTGTAATGGTCAGACGTCCCAATACTTTTGTCCATATAGTGCACAACACATACAGCGTGTTTGTGATACTTCTACTCCTAATCATATGTGCTTTTTGTTTTAATCTCTCCGATAGAGGGCAGTATCTGTTTCTCCTGTCTCTGAGAGCCGAGGTTGGAGGAGTCTCTCGTTGGTAAGATGGTGAGAGTGTGGAGACGCAGCGGGTTGTGGTTTGGCGCCTTGCACGAATAATCCACATTACCTCGTCTGTCCTGCTGCTTCTGAGCTGGTGGCAATGTTTAAGAAGGCGAGGAGGTGTAATTTCAGGCGGCGGAATGACTCTGATGAGGAGGAGAGAGAGGAGCTCCAGGGGGAGCCGCTCCTGATCGTGGAGCCCCAGCAGCAGCAGCCGGGGCCGGGGCCGGGGCCGGGGCCGGGGCCGGGGCCGGGGCCGGGAGGGCCCGGGTCGGGGGACGCTCTCTCTTCCATCGGACTGGGACACTCTCTCAACAACCATGGGAATGGCCTCCAGCCCAGCGCCCTGAAGGCTGCCAGAGAGAAGAAAAAGAAGAAGGAGGTCCGGGAGGAACCTAAAGCCAGCCTGCTCAGCTTCAACGACGACGACGGTAATGGCACCAAACCAGCTAACGAGCTAACTTAGCTAACTGCTACTAGCACATCTCACTAACTCTGTGGTCTAATAATACTCTCTCTGGTCTAATAATACTCTCAAGCTGCACTTTTGAGTCTATTTATCAAACAGTCTCTGTTTAGATAAACTATATGGTGCTGGCTACTTGCTACAATACTCAGCTAGCAGGTTTACAGAGGTGACCAATCCACCGGACTATATATGTGTATATATGTATGTATGTATGTGTATGTTTACGTATGTGTATATATATGTCTGTATTTTTGTTTATGCATTTTTTGTTCATATATGTGTATATATATATATATATGTATATATATATGTATATATATATATATATATATGAAAATTGCTTGAGTCCTCCATTTAACCCATTCACCAAGTGAAGCAGTGTTCAGCCTTGGGAGCAGTGTGTGGGCACAGTGCCTTGCTCAAGGGTTCCTCAGTGGTGCCACTGGTAGGCATTCCCTAACCACCAGGCCACCTAGACTGCCCCTAAAGCTAAAGAAATAATTGTGGACTTCAGATAGACATGGCCTACCCACACCCCACTGTACAGATTGTTAGGAGCACCAAGTTCCTCGGTACGCACAAAACCGAGGACCTCAAATGGACAAGAAACACCACCTCCCTAACAAAGAAAGCCCAGCAGGGACTACACCTCTGGCTGATAGGTGAGCCTTTCACCTCTCCTCCTAACAACATTCTTCAGAGGGACTATCGAAAGTGTTCTGACCAGCTACATCACTACCTGGTACGGCAACTGCAACACGTCTGACCGCAAGCGCCTGCAGAGCATAGTAATGACAGCAGAGAACATTATTGGGGTGCCTGTCCCCTCAGTAGAAGAGACATTCTGCGCACGGACTGTTTGTAAACCCTGCAGCATCGTGCAGGACCCCTCCCACCCTTCACACTTGATCGTTCACACTCCTGCCATCAAAGAGGAGATACTGCAGCATCAGCCAGATCTGCCAGACTGTGGGACAGTTTCTACCCCCAGGCATTCAGGCTCCTCAACACCGTGCTGCCCCTATACCCACCTCACTTCCGCATCCCGCCTACAGACGTTTTTTTACTGAACTTATACTCATGCACATCCACTTTATCCAGTAGACAGGGACTGAAAATCTCACACAAACTTTTAAGAATGCATACATAAGCTGCTATTTATACTGTCCTGAAGTTTTTTCAAAACTTCAACACACTTACACTATATGTATAAAATCCTAATAATACCTGAATGGATTTAAAAGAATGTTTATTATATTAAAAGAATTTTTAAATAATTGAACGGGAAATTCTTAAACTGGAAAAGGCTTCAGGAAAATATAAATAGCAGCTTAAGTATGCATTCTTAAAGGTTTGTGTGACAGTCTGTAGAGGGCGAGGAAGTGAGGAAGGTAGCAGGGGCTGTCTTTACAATGTACTCTTATTTATACTTCTTTATTTGTGCTTTTCTGTATGTTCTATAACATCTTATGTCCGTTGCACTATGTGTACATTGTGGAACCTGCGCTTCGCCTTTTCGTCTCTCTGTAATCTTGGGTATGCTTGAGCTGACAAAGTTCACTTTGACTTTGATATTTTTGATAACCTGATTAACAGACACATTTCATTGTGTCTGTATAACGTTTTATGTCTTTTTCAGGCTATTGTGAAAAACTTTCTTTCTGATTTCAGAGGACACAGAAGTTTTCAGAGTGAAGAAGTCCACCCACAGTAAGAAGATTGTCAAGCAGCTCAAGAAGGAGTACAGAGAGGAAAAAAGTTCCTATGTGCCTGAGGAGACAAGCACACGCCTTGACGGTATGTAACAGGCCAGATTCTCTCAAATGTGGCTTTATTAACATTACAAAACGTGATGTCCGAAGCATGCTTTTGGTGGTAGCGGGCAGAAATGTTTATATGGTTGGGGGTGTACTTGGGGACACAGAGACTAATATATTTGTTGAGGGGCGGGTCAGTTTAGATCATTCTGATCCTCAAGGTGTATTCCCTTAAAATATTTCAAAAACTTTTTCTAAATGATAGTCTGTCTCTTTCTAACTGTGTGATTAGAAAGAGAAGGAGAACAAACCTTTTGCACATTAGCCACATGATGTGACTAAAATAATTAGTTCATTCGTGTGTGTATGTATATATA
>JBBJLS010039348.1:0-14012 GCA_037577275.1 Bryconaethiops microstoma
AGAGAGAGAGAGAGAGAGAGAGAGAGAGAGAGAGAGAGAGAGAGAGAGAGAGAGAGAGAGAGAGAGAGAGAGGGGCAGTGTTTGGGTGAGCCGTCTGAAACTTGGAGCCAGAATCAATAACCACTGTCAGCAGCACTACACTGCCTATACAACTTAGGTTACACCCACATGCATACACACACACACACACACACACACACACACACACTTACTTTCCCATGTGTGTTATCCTCACTATGCCTTAAATATTTGCTGTTTTTTCGACAGTTGTTTCCCCAACCATTTACTGACACTACTTTAGTTTCTGTCACTTCTGTTCCTCCTTTTTACCGCTATTACCTTGAGGTGGCACACCAGGGTTAATGGAACAGTGTAACAATTAAAGTCAGTCATGTAACAGTGTAGTGACCAGGGGCAGCAATCTAACAATGTAATAGTCAAGAGTCCAGCCTGTAACAGTGTAACAATCAGAGTCCACATGTAACAGTGTAACAGTCAGATCTGTAACAATGTAACGGTCAGCCCTGTAACAGTGTAACAATTGGGTGTGAGAGTGTAAGAATCTGAGTTGTGTAACAGTCAGATTTAATGCTGTAACAGTGCAACAGTCATCTGTGTAACAGTATAAAAGTTACAGTCACTCACAGTAACAGTGCAAAAGCATAACAGCTCTGTAACTGTGTAACAGTCGGAATCAGTCCTATAACAGTACAGCAGTCAGTTCTGTAACAGTGTAAAAGTCAGAGTCAGATGTGTAACAGTAAAGTTCAGTGCAGTGACAGATTAACAATCAGAGTCAGCTCTGTAAGAGTGTAACATTGTAATAATCAGGTGCAGTGTTGTAAGAGTGTAATAGTGTAAATCTTCAGTATATCACAGAATGTTTTTAAAGCCGGTTATGAATCATCAGCTCGGTCTTATGAAGACGTCAAGGCTGCAGCTTCACTCTTCTGAATCCAGACTAACCATCCGGTTTTTATGTCAGGCACACAGAGCTGCTCACTCAAACACACGCCACTCAATTCTCTTTCTGCTGATGTGTTCAGACGCATATCAGGGCTGACAGCAACGTCACTAAATAAAAAGCATCATAATACAACACGGCACGACACACAACGAAACAGCACACGCACAAAACCACTGAAACCTCATCTGTTAAACAGGCTGACACTGCAAGACATATACAACATTATAGGCCATTATAACATTATTTTGCTTCTTCCTAGACATTTTTATGCGTACTAAGTACTTTTATCCAGTAAAATGTTCTTTTTTTTTTGGCAAATAATGTTTATGCCAAGCATTTTTAATTAAGTAGTCCTCCATCATATACATGCTTGCCATAAGAAACATTATTTGCCTACACAGTAAGAATATTTGACTGCATGAAAGTGCTCAACACATATAAAACCTTCCAGAAATGTACTGATGAACATTAAAGATACACAGCAGGGGTCCAAATGTCTGAGACCACCCAGGGATTGTGTTCAAGTAAACGTGTAATTAAAGAGCAGAACGATTTTGAAACAGTAAAAAATGTTACACAGAGAAAAGCTGTGGTCTGTTAACTAAAGAAGAAATCTTCCAGATTCTGCACAATTTCTTGGTTGCTTTTTAAATGACAGCCATTCTGTGACACTGACCACATTAAATCTTTTAAACAGAAAGGTCAGTGTGTTTGTGTGTGTGTGTGTGAGTCTCCTCCCTTTCACTAAAGTGTGCGTTCACATGAGTCTCAGGTGGATCTATTGTGCTCTTCAGAGGCTTCTGTACAAACTTAGGGATTTTGAGTGCTGCCGTCATTAAGCAAAATGGCAAAACCAAGAACCTCTGAACCTCGCAGCAATATTTCACACACTCTTCACTCATACTGTCTGATAAAGGGTCACTGGATCATCTGGGATCAAAAAGGATGGGTTCAACTAGAAGAGAAATCAAGATACATATTTACTGGTGTTTTTTTGCCCCCCCCCCCCACTATGTTTTATTGCAACTTAATGAGTTATACAGCACCTTTAGCACTAACCACTGTGTGGGCTAGGGCATGGCCAAACAATAGAAGGGATCAAACCCACAATCTAGTGATGATCTCAGACAGCTGCACCACTCAGGCCGCCCTGAACCACTTTGTTTACGTCTTAACTGTTCGATTCTACAGGAATTTCAGAAAAACGGGGTGGATTTCATCTTTAACTCAAGGATGCTGACCTTTCACCTACATTAATAAAAGTGAATGTGTGTAACTGTATGTCAGTTGAGGTCTAATTACACACATGCACATACCCACAAACACACATATACTGTACATGCACAATATATATATATATGTCTGTGTGTGTGTGTGTGTGTGTGTGTGTGTGTGTGTATATACACATATTGTATACTGAAACACACAAAAACACTCATACACACATACACACAACCCCACCCAACGCATGTACACACATACTGTACATGCATACACACATATACACAGACAATCCCACTTGACACATGCGCACACGCACACACACACTCTGTATGAGCACTGAGGCGCAGTAAAGTCAGTGTGCTACACGTCCTGAATGCTAATCACCAACAGCAACACCATTAACCCCAACCACAGAACTCACACACACACACCTATACATCTAGCACGTAGCACACAGTTTACAAACACTCAAGACAAATTTAGACTCATACATCTCTCTCTCTCTCTCTCTCTCCCTCTCTCTCTCTCACACACACACACACACACACACATTAACAAACACACACACGCCCAGATGATGACGCTGGAGAGACAGCTGTCCGCATCTCAGCATGTCAAGCATCACACATCTGCAGTGTGTGCGCGCGCGTGTGTGTTGTGGTGGAAGGAGTCAGTGTTGCTTTGGGCTTTTTGCTGCATCAGGATGCTCAACACTCGCGCGCCCGTTCAAGAGTACCGCAGTCCAAGATACGCACACACACACACACACACACACACACACACAGTCGTACTCACCAGCTCCTTTGTCCTTGTTCTCCATCTCCCCGCAGCTCGCGCAGGATGATGATGATGAGAGTGATGAAGTCGCTTCGTTTTTCCTCGCGGGCGCGGCTCGCTCTGCTGCTGTAACCCGGTCTCGCGCCTGTGTGTGTGTGTCTGTGTGTGAGGTAGAGAGACTGAGTGTGTATATGTCTGTGTGTGAGTGTGTGTGTGTGTGTGTGTGTGTATTGGTGTGCGGGAGGGCGCGGAGCCTTTGATCCCGGGCTGATGGAGGCTCGCGCGATTTACCTGCTGCTGTCCGCGCGCCGGGGGGCGGAGCCTCTGCTGCTGTCAGTCACTACCGTAACCCCGCCCCAGTGACGTCACGGTCTTTGAGGTGCCCCGAAGTACAAAAAGTCAGATGAACTCCACCTCTCTGTCTCTGTCTTTTTCCCTTTTTCATACACACACACTCTCTCTCCCCCGTTCTTATGCACTTTGTCTCTCTCTCTCTTATATACTCTCTATAGAGTGCTCTGGGGGTGATTACAGACTGGTCTGGGGGTATTATAGACTAGTCTGGAGGGTAGGGGTAACCATAGCCTGGTCTGAGGTGATAAAAGACTGGTCTGGAGTGGTGTTAGACCGATCTGGGAGGGTATTATAAACTGGTCTGGGGGAGGTAGGCTATTACAGAAGGGCCTAGGGAGGTGTTATATCGATGTGTGGGGGTTATTGCAGACTGGTCTGGGGTGATGATAGACTAGGGGGTACAGATAATTACAGACTGGTTTAGGGTGGTTATTATAGATTGGTCTGGCGGCAATGTGATTACAGACTGGTCTGGATGGGGTTGCAGACTGGTATGGGGTGATTATAGACTGGTGCAGAGAGGACTGTAGACTGGTCTCAGGTGGTGTTAGACCGGTCTGTGGGGGTATAATTGACTGTCTGGGGTGATGATAGACTGGTTTGGGGGTAGGGGTAATTATAGACTGGTCTGGAGGGATATTATCCATGCAAGCTCTGTTTCTACCATTTTTATCTGAGAATGTCATGGCCCAATACTTATGTTTGTTTTTACATACGAATCACATATATAAAAATTCCAATCTGTATTCTGGCCTCATCACAGCAATGAAACAGCCCTAGCAGAGATAGTAAGCAATCTTTTACTGTCTGCTGATTAAGCCATCGTATCTTTGCTAGTTTGCTCAACCCTAGCACAGCATTCAAAACTACTGATCACTGAATTCAGTTAGACAGACTAGAAAACCTGGTTGGAGTCACAGGAACCGCCTTATCCTGGTTCAGATCATACCTGACTGACTGCTATCAGATTTGTAAGTTTAAACAGGGAATCATCAGCGCACACGTAAGAAAAAGTCCCGCAAGGGTCTGTCTTAGGACCTCTTTTATTTACATTTTACATGTTGCCGTAGGGTACGGTTATTCGGATTTGTTCCACTGCTATACACACAGCTGTATATATCAGCCAACCCAGATGATAAACAGACTAAATGAGATCGAGAATTGCACAGAGGATATACAAGATTGGATGTCACACAACTTTCTCTTTAGGGACATCAGAGGAGGATGTGCCTCCCATATTGAGTCTTAGTTCCTCAAAATGTTTCTTCCTCCAGCTTCAGGGAGTTATTCCTTGCCTCTGTCACCCTTGGCCTTCTCACTAGGGGTTCGGACCCGGATTCTTTAAAGCTGCTTGTGACAACATTGGTTGTAAAAGTGCCATATAAAAAAAATTGAACTGAATTTAATTATAGACTGGTCTGAAGGCTGGGGTGATTATACACTGTTCTGCGGGAGTGATTATAGACTGGTATGGGGGATGGGAGTGATTATACACTGGTCCAGTGAAGTGACTAAAGACTGGTGAGTGATTTGAGGGTCATTATACACTTGTGCAGTGACTATAGACTGGTCTGACGGTGGGAGTGATAACAGACTGGCCTGAAGGTGGAGTGATTACAGACTATTCTGGAGGTAGGGGTGATTATAGACTGGTCTGAAAGAGGGGTGACTATAGACTGATCTGCTGTTGGAGATGATTATAGACTGGGCTGAGGGTGGGGGTGATTGTAGACTGGTCTGGAGGAGGCTATGATTATAGACTAGTCTAGGGGTGGGAGTGATTATAGACTGATCTAGTGATGACAGTTCTTATATATAGTCCTTATATGCACATTCAGCTGCAAAAACAGCACATTTTGAATCATTTCCGTCTATTTGTGCGCTCAGTCTACAGCTGTGTAGCCCCGCTGATCCACATTATAAGAAGCCTTTCAGCCCTTGCCGTATGAGGCCCAATACAGGGCAGCCAATCAAAACAGAGCTCATTTACATATATCCTTAAAGGCACAGTTCTAAGGGATAACAAGCGGCTGGAAAACAGTCTAGAAACGAATTAGGATTGTTCTTGGCGGACAAACAGAGTGGAGCTCAGGGTGAAGGGAGAGGTTGGATAAACTTTGATATATGTAGGATATGGGCTTTTTGATGTGCATAAAAAAGAACCTATTTTCAGTCTAACCTTTGTTGCTGTGCCGATAAAGGTGCTGAGGATGGTAACTAAACTCTTCGCCAGCTGATGTAGGTCATTTATAAACACACACACACACATACACAGAATACAGTGCTGCCTGTGTGTGTGTGTGTGTTATAAAGTGCAAGGGAGGGTCGCAGGTGTGTGGATAGGTGCTGAGGCAGCAAGACACAAAAATAACTGGCCCGAGAGATGGAAACGAACACACACACACACACACACACACACACACACACACACACAGTGCTGTATTATGTCCATGTTTAGCTGATTAAGCTGTGAAAGCTCAGCAGTAAGAAACAGAAATAAATACCGTCCACAATCAGTCAGCAAGATACCATAATAACCTAAGCGCCACATACATACACCCTTCTGGTTCTCAGCACTTCTTTTGTTTAGGCAGAGCTCCACAGTGCTGAACCCAGTGCAGTGTGAATATATTTTTTTAATATATTTTTTTAGAGCTTTAGCTGAGTTTACACTTGGGGGTTCAAAGACGGATGAGGTGTGTAACATTCCTGCAACAGTTCTCTGGAGTGGTGATCCAGAGAATTTGAGGACTAAATACACACTTGTGTGTGGAAGGTTGCGCCATTTTGGTTTGTGTTGTTGATTTGTAAGTTTAATATGTACATGCTCTCTGTAGGCAACACACTTCTGCATTTTCTGCAGTTTCTATATTATTTTATAAAATTGTAAATATATAACACACCAAAGCTTACGCACTTGTTAAACTCAGCAGTAACAGTAACTGTACATTAAAATGTGCAGAAAGTGTGTTAAAAGTGTTCCCTGTACAGACTGTGCACTTTACATTACATTCATCTATCCAAAAGTGTCAAATCAACCAAACATCCTTTGCCAATATGTGATCCCTGGTTAGAAACCCAATAGTCTTATATAAATCCATCCCAAGTTGAAATGTGTAAAGTCCACAAAACTGGGAGGCACCCTTTGGGCCATTTTAGTGGGAAAGAAGGTGGGTGCTATGATGCAAAAAAAGCAAATTAACTACTTGATGACCAAATGAACAATGCTAGGTTCTCCCGCAGATGGCGGGAGAACGCTGCCTACTAGTACCAAACAGTAAAGTTTGGTGGAGGAGGAATAATTGTTGCCTCAGACCATGTTCAAGGTACAATGGGTCACCTATATATCACCTATATCACCTGTTCTCTGACTTGAGCTCTTTTTCTTGTGGTCTCAGATTTCCCTTGTTTTCATTGATTTTTACACATTTGATTTGTCTTGATGTTGACCACTGGTCTTACCACATTATTCTACTTACTCTCAAAGGGGAAAAACCATTAAAATGAAGCCCTCAACCCACCACAATGGTTGCCAAAATGATAAATTAAAAATATTTTAATTTTTTGATTATTTCAAAATGCATCTAGAACGGGCATGAACACTCACTGCCTGGTAACCAATCATGCCTGCAAAACACATCCTACAAAGTAATCATTGACATCAGGGGGTGGAAACATACACTTTGTACTCATGTCATGCCACAAATTGAACAATAAAGGGCCCTGGAGATGACCAGAATAATATTATTCTGATATTTATTGTTATAAAGCAACATCTTTAGAATAAAAAATGACTTTCAGTGTTCAGGAAAAGACTGAATAAAACGACAAGATTCCTGGACACATTGTACACATTTATTATGTAACACACAAAAAAGCAACATGTAGTGCAGCATTATAACCGTGAGATTTACATATAAAACTATAGTGTGTCCATTAAACCACAAAATCTGACTAAAACACACTTTCTGTCTAATACACACTCACAGCAGAATCACATTACAACAAGCCCAACTCTGATTGACTAACGTGGACGATAAGGCATTGCGATTGGTCCCTGTAGATGCTGAGAGTAACCTCGTGTCTGAGAAAGTGCCAGAACTGGAACTGTGTGATTGACAGTTGACAGTCATCATTCAGCAGGCAGCTGATTGGTCTGTTTAAGTAAAGGGTGGGGGTGGCTAGTATTTACAGCACTGAGGTTTCTTCACATTCAGCGAACTCATTTAACGAATAAACGCCAATTAGCATGCTCGCTAATTAGTATGAAAAGGCTAAAAGCAGGTGTGTGCTCAGCAGCAGGTGCTGAACGGTCAGCTTCTAATGTCTAAAATTATTATGCACAGCAGGAAAGCATGTGTGTGTGTTTGATTAGCACTCCCTTATTCATGGATATCACCACTGCCATGAATGAAAAACTTGAAACATGAAAGGAAATTTTTGTTATGCAGACACCTGCATACCTACATGCTTTATACCACTCCAGTCGATGAATGGCATTGCGCATAGTGATCTTAGGTTTGTGTGCATCCACTCAGCCATGGAAGATGACTTCATAAGGCTCCTCATGCACAGTTTATAAGCTGATGTTGCTTCCAGAGGCAGGTTGGAGCTCTGTTAGTACAGCTCTACAGCTATATGGCTGAGCTGTTTTTGCCCGTAAATGCTACGACTTCACAATAACAGTGCTTACAGTTGGCAAGGGCAGCTCAAGCAGGGCTGAAATTTCATAAAACTGACTTAGGCAGAATCATGACCGAGCCCTGACACACCCATTTTGGCTAGCATCATGCTGAGTGATTGGGAAAAGGGTGGACCACTCTACTCAACCAGAGAGATTTGACAGTTATGCTGACTGATGGGGGTAAGGGAGGAACACCCTACCCACTCAGAGAGGGAGAGAGGACATTTATGCTGAGGGATGGGAAGAGGGAGGACAACCCTACCCACCCAGAGAGAACAGTTATGCTGAGTGATTGGGGAGAGGGAGGACCACTCTATCTATCTCAAGAGAAAGAGGACAGTTATGCTGTGTTGGATACTGGGACACTGTGAGGTCTGTAGGGATGCTAGGACGTTTAACTATAATACATTAACGTAATGAGAATTTACTCAATGAGTAATTTGGGATTCAACGGGTCTGTTCATCATGAAGTTAAGACATCATGAAAAGGACAAGTGGTGTTTTGAAATGGTGGAAAAAAACAAATGATAACTGCTGAGGATATGATCAGACAGTGACAGGGTTTGTATGTTAGGCTTGTCAGAGTGTGAAGATTAAATCAATACGTTTAAACACTAGTGTGTGTGTGTGTGTGAGTCAGCAATTCATTACAGTATAATATTGCAGCAGTGATTTAACCTTCCCCCTTTCTTCCCCTTCTCTTCCCCTTTACTGCCTCCTTCAGTTCTATAAAGTCCAGTAGTGTTGTTATTGTGACCTACAGATGTGTCTCGGGCTGGATTGATTCTCTCTTAACTGTCAATCAACAGCAACATGATAATAACCATAAGTAGCTGATGTTTTCTTTTTTTTATTTTTATTATGGTTCATGTTCGTTCCAGCTTTCACCATGTAAACAGTGTTGTGAGTAGCAGTCAATGTGGGGTGGACATGGCTTCAGAAGAACTTGTCATCAATGCGGAAGTGTGGCCGTGTGACGTCGTCGGGGTTGATGAAGACGGAGATAGACTTCCCAGGATTCTCTGTCACCAGCTGCTGAAGCTTCTGGGCGAGACGTTGGTCATGGGCAGAGTCAGGCTCGGAGGTGGGGTCAGATGGCACAGTGGGCGTGGCCTGGGGTAGGTGGGCAGCAGAGACGCTAGAGCACTGGATGGCACTGTGCAGGTGCTCAACCGGGTCAGAGCGTACGGACGACAGGCGGCGGGCATGCAGGATAGCCGCAGATTCGCTCAGGTGCTCCAGCATGTTGCACTGCGGTACAAAGTAGTTCGGACATGTCTTGTTCACCAGGCAATGCTGCAGGTCATCTAGCAGACCCAACAGAAATTGGGCAGCATGGTCTTCCTGCGCCAGGTAGGTGTGGGGCAGCCGATCGCAGGCCCACAGCATGAGGGAGCGCAGGTGGTAGGGACTGACTGCTTTGGGCCGCGACAGCAGCAGCTTGCTGATCAGGGCCTTGCAGGCCTGGAATGCCTGCATCAGGCCACTGGAGATGCACTTCTTCAGTTGCACCTCACTGCGGGCAAACGACAGGCGCCACTCGTTCTCTTTGCAGCCTGTGGTCGAGCAGGTTGGTAGCAGGTAGAAGCCGCTAATCACTTCTTCCTCCGTGATCTTGCCGTCCCAGAAGTGGTTCTCCATCAGCCAACCCTGGGCTATGGCCGGCCAGCCTTTGAAGGATACCACAGGCACAAGGTCGTACAGGACCCGACTGCCGCCTGCTGCCAGCACAACGGAAGTCACAGTGCCGCTGCGTTCCAACTTCTCCACCCGAGGCATCCCTCTTTGTGGCTTCCCTCTCAGCTCCCGTAGAACGGAGTCTATGGCTTCATGGAACCAGTCGGACACCAGTGTCGGAGAGAAGTAGTAGTTGGCCCCGCTGACATCGTGTTCAGCCTCCGTGCAGCAGTCCTTCCACCTGCCCACGGTTCCCTCGTGGAAGAGGGAAATGTTAGCTTGCCAGTGCTATGGTCGAATACAACAGCTAAGCTTGTTTTGCTAGCTGGGTAACATTACACACCCACTTTATAGTATTACCAATTAATGTACCGATTAATCAACTGAATGACTAATCAAATCTCATTCTGCCACTTCCTCTTAAAGCACACATTTCAGTGTTGCCCCCTGCGCTTCCTGTAATGTATTATAGACCAAATTAACATTATAGATCACTTTGTTTATAACTTTGGTTCAATAACTGATATAACTAAAGTTTGAATCAATCTTTGATGAAATCTATTAGCCGATGTTGGACTTGACCACAGTAAAATTAGCTATAAATTAGTCTGTCCACCCAACTTACAGTAACCTATGAACGTAAAACTCAGTCTTACCTCATCAAAGAGCCGCAGGCTGAGCCAGGAGTGTCCTGGTGCCGAGTGCCGCATATCCAGAGTGACGGGCTGGTTCCGGTCGTGCAGCTTGAGCGCAGGGACCAGCAGGGTGAAGTCCACGTCGTAGTCGGTCCCGCGTGCGTAGACACTCAGCTCATCCAGGTCCATGTCCACCACACCCTCCCGCACGCCACCCGACAGCAGCAGGTACTCATTAGCAACCGGAAGCTTCTGGTCCAGCTTCTGCACCATGCCTGACCACAAGAGGACAGTGAACGGAGTGAACGGAGTACTTATAGCTGCATCTTTGAGAAGTCACTCTATCATTAACACATTGGGCTAGCAGGTTATGTTGGCCAGCCAATGTGCTGATAACTAATGACATCACCAGGATTCAACATTGCAATCATAAGGAGGTGAAGTCAGAGGTAATTAACCAAAACCAAATACAATCCTGTTGGGCTCTGCCCTCCTGGACAAGAAAACTTTTATTAAAACTTTCTGCTATTGTTTTTTTCAGTCTCTACTGTTTAAGCGACAACTAAACACTTTCAGTAAAGCAATAACTATATTCTTATATTTACACATTTTTAAAAGTTATTTTGTCTGATATTGATCTGTTGTCAGAAAAAAATCGGTAGCGTTTTCTTATCAGCCAGGACCAGGTCCAAAGAGTACTTAGTTGTACTTAAGTACGACACTTGAGCAAAGCACAATTTGTCCAAAAAGATACTTAAGTATTAATTTTTTTCAGTAATTGTTTACTTACAGGGCAAATAATTAATATTAAAGAATATTAAAAGTATTTATACACATCAGGGTACAGGTATGCATCACGGTTCACCACAACCATTAACCAAAGTAGTAATGAGTATTTAGTGTTAATTAACACACCAGGCAGCAGTCAGACTATACACACACTCGACTTGACTCTGAACGATGTGATCACTCCGAACCTTGTGATTATATAGGCCAGCTCACACATGCTCATGGCTATTTATGGCTAGAGGCAGCCATGCACGCACACACAGAAACCCACAGAGACACACAGCAGTCTGACGGACTCTGAGTGGGGATTTATGCTCTGTCCATTTTGCCCCATTTCAGAACTCAGACAAAATCAAGTGTGTGTGTGTGTGTGTGTGTGTGTGTGTGTGTGTGTTTCTGCAGGTGCTGGTGCTCAGGCCAAACTTTTTTTCATGGCCAAACCCAGAACTACTTCTCCAAGAAGTGTATGCCTGCAGAACCCAACAAGGGAGAGCGAGACACAGAACACACACTGCTGTAACCTCTTAAAAGTCCACCCGAAACCTAATCTGACCTTTTTGACTTTTTTTCAGTTCATGTCCTGCTCATATTAGTTTAGATCTTCCTGTCATTTAAAGACTAAACTCTTGTTTCCCTGTAACCTCACATCTGCATGCACATTACATTACATTCATCTAGCAGACTCTTTTATCCAAAGTGACTTACAATACAAGGAAACACTCAAGTTTCAGGACAGTGTGAGAACCGGAGGAGAATTCTAAATGCTGAAATCTTTATACAGGAGTAGCGCAAGAACATAGATAGTGTGTTCGGAGAGGAAATGAAGCTTTGTAGGGGATTTGTAGGGCCTCTAATATCTGCTCTGGTATTGCATGATGTCACCATGCATTGGTAGGCAGGGCAAAATAATATCAACCAAAAATATGCTTTGCCTCCTCTTCCACCACACCAAGTTATCACAGACACATCAAGGAAGAGGAGCTAGGGTCAGATTTTCTGGACACAGAAAGGCATTCAGCACCCTATACAATTACTGGTACCCTGAAAAAGGTGTGCTCTGCACCGAGACATTAACAGCAGATCCTTTAAGTCCTGTAAATTGTGAAGTGGGGCCTCCACGGATTAGACCTGTTTGCCCAGAACATCCCACGAATGCTTGATCGTTTGCAGTGCGACAGGGTGCATTATCCAGCTGAAAGAGGTCAATGCCATTAGGGAACATCTCAGTGAAGGGGTGAACTTGGCCTGAAGCAATGTTGTCTGCAAAGTAGGTTGTCTGTGTCAATGTTACATCAACATGAACGCAGGACTCTGGGTTCCCCAGCAGAACATTTACCAGACCATCACACTGTCTCCGTCGCCTCTATATTTCCCATAATGCATCATGGAGACATCTGTACCCAGGTAAGTGCCACGCACACACACCGGGTCGTCCACATGATGTTGAAGAAAACCTGATACATCAGACTAGGCTCACTCCATGGACCAGTTCTGATGTTCATGTGCCCACTGTTGGTGCTTGTGGTGGTGGACAGGAGCATGGGAACATTTGAGCTACAGCAGCTCTTCTGTGAGACTGGAGCATCACTTGGACAACCCATGAACCTGTCTTCAGGTCACCGGTTGTCCTTCCGTGGAGCCTTTGGTAGGTTGTGACCACTGCATTCTGGGAACACCCCACAACACCTGTCATTCTGGAGATGCTCTATCTATCATAGTTTGGTTCTTATCAAAGTGTCTCAGACCCTGCTTCCTGTCTTTTAATCAGTACCACTGCCTCCAAACCATAGCTCTCACTACTGTCTTGTACACCCGCCCTTTCACTCTTGCTGGTACCTGCCTGTCACAAACCACTCCTGACACTCTTCTCCACTCATTCCACCACAAATCACTCCTGACACTCTTCTCCACCCTTTTCACCAAACAAATCACTTCTCCTGCTCTTCTCCACCCATTCCACCACACAAATCACTCCTGACACTTTTCTCCACTCATTCCACCACACATCACTCCTGCCACTCTTCTCCACCCTTTTCACCAAACAAATCACTTCTCCTGCTCTTCTCCACCCAGTCCACCACACAAACCTCTCCTGCCATTCCTCCCTACCCATTTCACCACAAAAATCACTCCTGGTAGTAGCCTAGTTGGTAAAACACTTGCCTGCGCACATGATGGCCACAAAGCCACAGGTTCAAAACCCCACTTTCTACCACTGTGTCCTTGAGCAAGACACTTAACCCTCAGTTAACCCATTCCACCACACATATCGCTCTTGCCACTCATTCCACCTCACTAATCACTTCTGCTACTGTTTTTTCACCCTGTCTGCACTCTCTTCACACTCTGGACAGTGGACCCCAAGTATTTGAACTCCTCCACCTTCTCCACCTCTACTCCCTGCATTCTCACCATTTCACTGTCTCTCATTTGCGCACAAGTATTCTTAACTGTCTTAACTGTTGCATGTCATAGGATAGTACACGTACACAAACACACACACACACACACACACACACACGCGCGCGCGCGTGCGCGCTCCTCACCCCGCACGAAGAAGATGAAGTCCTTGGCCGTGTGCAGCTCCAGCGCGCGCTGGTCGTCGTGCTCGCGCTGCTCCTGCACGCTCAGCTCCGCGATGAGCCGCTGCAGGTCCCGCAGGCGCGCTCCCGACCTGAAGTCCAGCGGACCGGCACCAGAACCGGACCGCAGAGAGAGTGCGCGCACAGCCATGGCACGGGGCGGCCGCACGGCGCATGCGCCGGACTGCAGGAAAAGGGAGCGGTCCGGGTCTGGTAAACACAAAACACGCACAGGAGCCTGAGCTGCATTACAGAATAAAACAATAAAACACCAAACATTTAACTATTATTAAACACTATATATATATATATATATATATATA
>JBBJLS010039359.1:0-14011 GCA_037577275.1 Bryconaethiops microstoma
TGTGTGTGGTGGTATGTGGTGTGTGTTTTGGTGTGTATGGGTTGTCCTAGGTTGTGGTGTGTTTGGGGGTGTGTGTTGTGTGTGTGTTTGTGTGTGTGTGTGTGTGTGGTGGTGTGGTGTGTGTGGTGTGTGTGGTGGTGTATAGTGTGTATGGTGGTGTATAGTGTGTATGGTGGTGCACATGGTGGCATGTGGTGTGTAGTGTGTGTGATGGTGTGGTATGTGTGTGGTGGTGTGTAGTGTGTGTCGTGGTATGTAGTGTGTGATGGTGTGTAGTGGGTGTGGTGTGTAGTGGGTGTGGTGTGTGTGTGTGGTGGTGTGTAGTGTGTATGGTGGTGTCTATGGTGTGTGTGGTGGTGTGTAGTGGGTGTGTGGTGGTGTGTAGTGGTGGTGTGTATGGTGGTATGTGTGGTAGTGTGTGTGGTGGTGTGTGTAGTGTGTGTGGTGGTGTGTGTAGTGTGTGTGATGGTGTGTGTAGTGTGTGTCGTGGTGTGGAGTGTGTGTGATGGTGTGTAGTGTGTGTGATTGTGTATAATGTGTATGGTGGTGCACATGGTGGCATGTGGTGTGTAGTGTGTGTGGTGTTGTTTATGGTGGTGTTTACCGTTTGATGATGTGTGTGGTGGTTTATATGAGTGTGAGTAGTGTGTATAAGAGTGTGAGTATTGTGTGTGTGTGTGTAGTGTGTGTGTTTGAGAGCTGAAGATCTAATGTTTTTGATGAAACACTTCATAAATAAACACAGATATTTTTCAGTAAGGAACAAATGTACTCTGTTAAATACAGAAAAAAATCTTTCATTTTGTTTTTATTTTGTTCCTAAATGTCTCTTTCAACTATTTTAATCTTTTATTATGTTCTGGAATGAGAAGCCGATCATGACTTTGATCAACCTCAAAAGAAGTTCCTTGTTTTCAGAGTCGCTTTGTGTTTTTCATCATTGGTTTATGTTGTTTACCAGAGTCACTCTGCAACAAATTTCATGAATTTAATCAAAATCACAACAGTACTGAATAATACATTACCTTTATCATCACATAAGACAGAATACCTGTCTCTGAATGAGAGGGAGGACAGTGAAATGGTGAGGATGCAGGGAGTAGAGCTGGTGATGGTGGAGGAGTTCAGATACCTGTGAAGTGCAGAGTGACAGTACAGAGTAACAGAAAGTGTGAAAGAGAGGTGAAGAAGAGAGTTTAAGCAGAGTGAACTGGGTGAAAGAGCGTCAGGAGTGATTTGTGTGGTGGAGTGGGTGGAGAAGAGTGACAGGACTGATTTGTGACCGACAAGTACCAGCAGGAGAGAAAGGGAAGGAGTACAAGAGGGTAGGGAGACTAGCTGTGTTGTCTGGTTTGATGGTTTGGAGACAGAGGAACCGACAAAGCTGGAGGTGGTAGAACTGAAAATGTTAAGATTTGCACAGGGAGTGATGAGGGTGGACAGAATCATGAATTAGTTTTTTTAGAGGGACAGCTTGAGTTGGACCTTTTTGGAGTAAAAGTCAGAGAGGTGAAATTTCATTGGCTTGGACATGTGCTGAGGAGAGACTCTGTTGGGAGAAGGATGCTGAGGAGAGACTGAGTGTGTTGGGAGAAGGATGCTGAGGAGAGAGACTGAGTGTGTTGGGAGAAGGATGCTGAGGAGAGAGACTGAGTGTGTTGGGAGAAGGGTGCTGAGGATGGAGCTGAGGAGAAGAGGAAGGTCTACTAGGAGGTTTATGGATGTGGTGAGAGAGGACATATAGGCAGTTTGTGTGGGAGAGGAAGATGCAGAGGACAGAAGGAAATGGAGACGGTTGATCCACTGTGGCGACCCCTGATCGGGAGCTGGCCAAAGTAGATGCTGATTCTGGCTTCAGAAATTTTAGCTCCTTCCGTTCATGCAATGATTTGCCAACACCTTTTAATGATTAAAAATTAAAATAGAGTTTTGTTGGGTTACATGAAGACCTTGATTTATAGAGCTCTGATTGGTCACCCTGTCAAACACTGTGATTGGTTAGATCATTTGCCTATTTCAGCCTTCTGTGATACCAATATTGAAGAGGTATGAGATATTGTGATAATGATGAGATATGTGAGAGCAGATGATATATTTTGCAACCTTAACCTTAGCGCATTCCTTTTTAGAGTTGAGTGAAGGGTTTCCAGGTTTCATGTTTAGAGTTTTATGTAAAAAAAAAAAAAAGTTAGTAAACACTTCAAAGTATTTACTAACATTTTTATATAAAACTCTCTCACTCTAAACCTCGGCATTGTGTGAACAGCAAAGAAAGAAAACTTTTTGAATCTTGAACTCCTGAAAATTTAGTATCAAAAAATTTCATTTTTAAAGTTGCAGTTCCCATCCTTGATGTCTGGAATCCCCAGTCCTTTGTTTGTAATGCTTCTCAGTCATAGTGTTGATCCAGGATCAGTTCTTCTTAGTGAAGTCACAGTAAACGAGAGTAGGAGTACTGAACTAGGATCAAATTCAGGATCATTTCTTCTTAGTGAGGTCACAGTGAATGAGAGAGGTCGTAGTAATATAGGATCAGATCCAAGATCATTTCTTCTTAGTGAGGTCTCAGCAAATAAGAGAGAAATTTAATCCTTTTTTATTTTTCTCTGGAACATTAGTTTTTTAGATACCTGCCAAATGTTTCTTCTGTAATCAAGGGAATCAGAAGATGGAGTTTGTCCTGCCATTACTATTCTTTTGTGAAGGCTTTACTCTAGATTGCTGTAAGCATTTGCTTGCATTCATCCATGAGAACATTAGTGAGATCAGGAACTGATGTTGGGTGAATAGAAACATCACTCATCCCAAAGGTGTTGGATGATGATCAGTCGTGAGATCTCAGTTCCACAGCTCAATGCTGTTAGGCTTTTCCTGGGTTTATGTTCGTGTAAGAGCAGCAACACACTAATGTACAGGGCGGGGGGGGGGGGTTCAGGTTTGGGAATCTGTGGTCTAGTTGATGCTCGGCATAAAACATGATGAGCTTAGGCTCATGTGTGGCTGCACTACAGTTTTATGGACAGATTACTTGTTTTAGAATTAAATGGGACAATTCAGAATTCATTTTAAACAAACGTTAACCATGACACTACCATCACCATGTTTCACAGATGTGATGACGTTCTATGATGGAATACAGTGTTTCCCTTTCTCCAGACATGAAGCATGAAGTCTTGTTTTGGTCTCATCTGTGCAGTATTTTTTTTTCTTGCAACCCTGCCGTGCACTTCACAAGAAAATTTTCAAGCATCACTGTAATTCATTTTAAACAAGACAAATTGTGCTCTGTACATCGTTTACTGATACATGTTCAGAAAAGCATTCTGAGACATATTGTACATGATGATAAATATTACATTGACCTGCTCTAGCTGTAAGCATTTTCAGGTGTTTCCTTTGGCACCCATGTCACTGATTGTAATTTTCTATTCTCTATTTTAGGTAAAGCAGATAGAAAAGAGAGACTCTGTACTGACCTCCAAACAACAGATAGATAGGTTGCTTCGGCCTGGCTCGTCATATTTTAATCTTAACCCATTTGAGGTGAGTATTTCTTTTGTTCCAATTTTGAAGTACACTGCTCAAAAAATTAAAGGCTTATTAATTAGAGTATAGCATCAAGTAATATATAGTGTAATATATTAAACTATAGTCAGTTAAACTACTGGGATATTGATCTGGTCAATGAAGTAGCAGAAGGGGGTTGTTAAACAGTTTCAGGAGCTTTGGTGTAAACGAAAGTAACACCAGGTGCACTAGAGGGGCAACAATGAGACGACCCCTAAAACAGAAATGGTTTTACAGGTGAATGCCATTGACATTTTTTCCCTCCTCATCTTTGCTGACTGTTTTTTTCACTAGTTTTGGATTTGAATAAGTTCATTGTCACTACAGGTAGCACAATGCGTTCCATTTACATTTACGGCATTTAGCAGGCGCTTTTATCCAAAGCGACTTCCATTTCCTAACTACAGGGGGCAGTCTCTCCCTGGAGCTACTTGGGGTTAAGGGTCTTACCCAGTGGTGGTGTGCTGGAGGTAGGATTTGAACCCACGACCTCTTGGTCCAGAGGCAAGTATCCTACCACTAGGCCACCACCACCACCACCACCCCTCCATGTCCCTCCATGTCCCTCCATGTCCCTCCATGGATATGCCTCCCCACACCATCACTGACCCACCACCATTATGCTGCCTGTTGTTACAGGCAGCATAATGTTCACTTGTGCCCTGGACCCTACAGAGATTGCATGGGAAGTCCACATCAATAAGTGCCATTGCAAGAAGGTATGCTGTGTCTTCCAGCACAGTGTCAAGAACATGAACATTAACTCAGCAGGACCGGTATCTGGAGGAACAGGATGATAGAAACAGACTTCATGAGGGTGGCCTGAGGGCTCAACATCCTCTAGTGGGCCCTGTTCTCACTTCCCAGCACTGTGGAGCTTGATTGGCATTTGCCGTAGAACACCAGAACTAGCAGGCCCGCAGCCGGCACCCTGTGCTTTTCACAGATGAGAGCAGGCTCACCCTGAGCACAAGTGAACATTATGCTGCCTGTAACAACATTCAGCATGACTGGTTTGGTGGTGGGTCAGTGATGGTGTGGGGAGGCATATCCATGGAGGTACACACAGACCTCTACAGGCTCAACAGTGGCACCCTGCCATTGGGTATTGGGATGATATCCTTGGACCCATTGTCAGACTCTACTCTGGTGCAGTGGGTCCTGGGTTCCTCCTGGTGCACGACAATGGCCTCATGTGGCCAGAGTTTGCAGGCCATCCCTGGAGGATGAAGGAATTGATACCATTGACTGGCACTCACACTCGCCTGACCTAAATCCAAATGAATACCTCTGGGACATTATTTTTCGGTCCGTCCGATGCTGCCTGATTGCACGTCAGACTGTCGAGGAGCTCAGTGATGCCCTGGTCCAGATCTGGCAGGAGGTCCCCCAGGACACCATCCATCATCTCATTACGAGCATGCCCTGACGTTGTCAGGCATGCATACAAGCACGTGGGGGCCATACAAACTACTGAGTACCATTTTGAGTTGCTGCAATGATAATTTTAATTTCCGTCAATCAATGTGGCATTCTTTTGTTCCTAACACATTATCCAGTCCATATCAGTATAGATACCAGCATGATTTTTTCCCAGTGAGATCTGATGTGTATTCAAAGTGTTTCCGTAATTTTTTGAGCAGTGCATTTTGACTGGTATTGACATATTAATATAACATATATCATTAATATAAAACTCTGTTAATAAACTATTTTTGTTCTCCTGTAGGTTTTGCAGATTGACCCTGATGCGACAGATGAAGAGCTAAAGAAAAGGTTTCGACAGGTAGGTTTATTACCCTTAGAATCCTGAGGCTATTTTTTTCCATCTGTGGATTATTTGTTCTTATGAAGTGGTTATGAAAAGTGACATAGTGTTTGTGCCATAAATAAAAAAAAAGGTAGCAACATGTGGGGGGGGGGTTGGGGTTGTGTGGGGCGGCAGACGAGTAATATTGCACACTCCAAGTGAGAACCAAGTGACATTAATCCTGAGAAAGATCACCTACAGAGCGAGGAAGAGTTATACAGTCTTATTGCTACGGGTAGGAAGGATTTCGTGTGGCGTTCAACTCTACATTTAGAGGCGATGAGTTCTTTCCTGCATGTGCTCTGATGGCCCGTCATGGAGGCGTGCATGGGGTGAGAGGGGTTGTCCATGATACTGAGAAGCTTTTTTTTTTAGCATTCTCCTCTCAGACACTTCCGCCAGGGTCTCCAGTCTGACACTCAGGACAGAACCAGCCTTTTTAATCTGCTTGTTCAGTCTGTTGGCATCAGCTGTCTTCACCCCCCTGCCCCAGTACACAGCTGCAAAGATCACAACACTCTCTACCACAGAGTGATAGAACATGGTCAGCATTTTCCTACAGACATTGAAAGACCTGTTTCCAATTTGTGGTCAGTGTGTACCCCCAGGTACCTGTAGTCCTCAACCACCTCCACATCAGCCCCTCTGATGGTGACGGGTGGGAGGAGGAGCCTCAATCAGTTCCTTTGTCTTTGTGATGTTAAGCTGTAAATGGTTTAGCTCACACCACCCGACAAAGCTGTCCACCACACTCCTGTATTCCTCCTCCTGTCCATCCCTGATACAGCCCACAATGGCAGAGTCATCAGAGAATTTCTGCAGGTGACATGACTGAGACTTGTACCTGAAGTCAGACGTGTAGAGGGTGAAGAGGAAGGGTGATAGGACCGTCCCCTGCGGCGCCCCCGTGCTGCTCAGCATCTTATCCGAGCAGCAGCTCTTCAGCCGGACATGCTATGGTCGATTTGTTAAATAGTCCATAATCCAAGCTACCAGTGGGGCGTCCACCAGCATTTCTGTGAGCTTATTCTCCATTAGTGATGGTCTGATCATGTTAAAAGTGCTGGAGAAGTGAAAAAACATGACCCTCACAGTGTTCCCTACAATGTCCAAATGAGAATAAGCCTGGTCCAGCAGGTAGATGATGGCGTCCTCCACACCGAATATATATATTTAACATTTTGAAATGTCCAGCTTACACACACATTAGTATTATAATAAGATATGTTGAAAAAACAAAAAAATTAATCTGCATACAACTGTTTACAATCACAAGTAAGTCTGTTCTGTGGGTGTTTAGGGTAAAGTGTAGTTTTATACTTTGCTGCAGTGACGGTAGTTATTCACTGCTGAATCCTTTTTAAGGTTTAGGTGTAGTCCTTTACTGGAAAATTGGCCCTGAGTGCTCTTTTTGCAGTAGTTTCCTGGAGTTCAGTTATAGGTATGAGGTGTTTGTATGAGAGAATGCACTAATTTGAGGTTTGTTTCCTGTTCTGTCCTCCAGTTGTCCATATTGGTCCATCCCGACAAGAACCAAGATGATGCCGACAGAGCACAGAAGGCTTTTGAAGGTGAGTCTTCCTGCTAAAGTTATTGCAGTTTACAGCTCTATGGAAAAAAAACAGTGAATGCACAAATTTTCCTGGTCTTCGATTAGCAGTTAAACTTGCACAAACAAACAAACACGTAAATGGAGGTTGTTTTTTTTTTGTTTTTTTTTATCTCTTGTGGTAGATTGTGGTTGCAGACCAAGGAAGTGTGAGGGGAAAAAAAAGACACAATGTCTACAAAACAGTTTTAATCAATGAAAGAAAGAAAGAGCAGAGCAGACGTTTCAGCATGTAGCTTTTCTCAATGCTCTCTGTGCTCGCAGTGAGTCAAACTACTGAGAAGCAATTAATAAGTACCCAATGAGTTCAATCAAGAGACAGGTGTAGTGGGAGGGGCTTTTGACAGGTAGGGTTACAATAGGGATACAATTGTTTAGTCACATACATAGACACTCAAAAGACAAATATAATATTTAATATAAAAAAAAAAAAAAACATGCAAGATTAAAGTCCTCATTCATTCCTTTTGGAGAAAGGCAGTTAAAAGTGTAACCATGAATATTCTTTAGTAAAGTCAAAAAACACATTTAAATAGATGAAATGTCGACATGTCTTTGAAACACATTCAAGCTGATTAAAGTTTTTTTTTAAAAGTTCAATTACAAGTTTTCCTTTTGTCTGATGGAGAGATGCAGCAACTAACAGGTGATACTGATCCAAACTAGGATAGTTTCATTTAATTAGTTGCTTAATTTCACATAGCTGCATTTGGCTGTATATTTCTAAATAACATGGACTTGCTTGAATAAGGAAATCTTTCAGATCTTTCCTTGATTTAACAACTTTGAATATCTAAATAACAGTTAGTACACTGTGATCCTGGAGAGCAGGAGCCCTCCAGGACCCGAATTTGCCACCTCTGTTCTCAATAAAGGTGCAGGGAGAAAAAAAGTGCCCATTTTCTCTCAAAAACAAATATTTAATTTCAGTCTATTTTTAATTAGGTCTAGACCAGGGGTGACCACCTCCAGCCTTTGAGCTCCTTTGGTCCACACAGTTTTATTTCCCAGCTCTAATGCACTGATTCAGGTTACCAGGTTGATGTGGTATCCAAGCAGGAAATCAAACTGTGCTGGATTACAAACCTTCATAACCAGAACTAGACCCCCAGGATCTAGACAGGGCGTTTTTTTAACTCCAGACCTGGCGACCCACTGCCCTGCACACCTTGAATCATTCTCTGCCGCAAACACACTTGATCTAGACGATGAAAGGCTCGACAATTAGCTGATTAGTTGGATCAGGTTTGTGTTGGGGAAGGAAATAACTGAAGCAGCGCAAGGCGGTTTTGTTCAAGTTCAAATTCAGAACAAATACAGATACTGTAGACATGTAATTCATGAGGATCTGTCACAAGAAGTCTGGAGTTGTTTCCAATATGTGGATGATGATGTTACTTCAGTTGGACAAAATAAGATGACAATATAATCGACGGTTTTAGGGTACACTAGTGGTAATATCAAACTAAAAACTAAATATGTTCTCAAGTACTTTAGAATCATGTAAAATACTAAGTGTCCTCCACAGCAATTTAGCATAACAAATGAAAGGAAACTCATTAAATCGGATGCTGACAGCAGGCTATTTCTTGGTGGCTCATGCTCCGCTATAGCAAAGATATTTATAGCAGTCAGAAAGCTGAAGTGCCAGGTCCCACAGGCAACAGAAGCTGATGAGCAGCCCATGTTCATCTTCATGAGTCACTCAGGCCGAGCCAGAAAAAGCAGCAGCCTGACCCAGAAACAGTTTGTGGATGGCGAGAAGCAGCAAAACACCTGCAGTGGCTTCACCACCTCCTCCTCAGCCCTGCAACCACAATCATTACTGTGCAATGCACTTATTGTCACAGTCATATCGAAACCCTACAGTGCCATGTTTTCTGCTTTTCGTTTAATACAACTGACTTGACATATGGGTCAAATGAAACTTCCTAAAAATCTGCATACATTGTCACACACTGAAGCTAAAAACAAATGTAGCTTTTCTCTCAAAGTTACTGTTTTAATATGTGCTTTTGTCAAGACAGTGCTATTACGCTGACTGTTCGTTCCTCGTATTTACACGAGAACAATGAAAACAGTAATACCAGAAGGATTGTATGGTCTTCATGTAAAGTGCATGTGCAGTTGATAAAGGTCGTAAGTTGCTAAGCACTCCCAGCTATTGATCCTGAAGACTCTAATTATGTGATTATGGTTCATAATTGGGCACATCACACAGTAGCGAGTTCAACAGAAGACTGAAAGCAGAAATGCAGTACACAGATTATGAGACGACATGGCAGCCAACACGGCACCAGAACTGCACCTACTGTAATTAAGAGAACACTTAACAAAGGGAAGGGAATATTTTGGGCACAAAAAGACATTTTCAGAGGAAATCCAGGTCATTTAGCAACAGTGCATATCATGTCTCCATAGCAACCATGACTGGTTTCAGGAGCACAGGAGCAACACCAGCCAGAGGCTCCACGGCAGTAGAAGCGCGGCGGATCATGTGTTCTCTGCTGGCCATCCGGACATGCAGGCTTCAGCACACTCCACAAGGACATGCTGCTCACTGCCAAGTACCACCAGGAGCAGCATCAAGGTCGCTCCCTGCCTCCTATTATCAGACATACTGAGGGCTCACCAGTGTTCTAACCTATAACAGAGCTTTGCCAGGGTTTGCTTCTGCTCTTTTAGAGCACATGAAAAGGCCCTTTTGCAGGTGTACATTGAGCCTTAACATGAGAACACTTAATTAATAATAATTACATTAATTATTAATCATATCTATTACGAATGGAAGTACTTTGCTTAAGATGGCTATCCAAGATAAAAAATGTATTTTAAGTATCAAATTAGGTATTTAAAATGTTAGAACGCACGTGGCTATCTGCTTCTAAATGGCATCTGTAATGCTGACGTTACAGAGAGGTCATCTAGTCATCAACACTTTCATTAAAATCAACTCACAGTTTGTAATCACGGATAAGATAAATAAAACCTAAATGTAAGTGAACAATGTACAAGATATAGCTTTTCTATTCAAATACATTACAAGTAGTGATATCTTTTCAAAATAAAAGCACTGTTTCACCCTCTCACTGCCTCCAGACATTTGACTCAGGCACATTCACATCTTAGTGTCAGTGATCCGGAACCCTGGCTACAGTGAAGAGATTTGCTTATGCCCACTTATTCAAAAACTCAACTGCAGCCAGTGTACAAGGTGGGGATAAAAAAAAAGAAAGAAAAAAGAATTTGATTATTCTCTCAAGCCTAAATAACACTCGCTGCATTAAAACGGGTTCAAACAAGCGAAGCTATTGTACAACAAACGTGACGGAGGCACAAGGTCTTAAATCCTACCTGTTGGCATTGCCCAGTGAAATGTGAAGCCTAGTCAGCTTTTACCGCTGCTCTTTTCCTAACGACTGGAGGATTACGGCTAGCTGCTCTGACCATTAGCATTAAGCATTCCCCATACACCTCTGCGTCTACATTAACGGAACATCACTTAATATCTTAGTATTCTTGGTGAAGTCCATTAATGGAATATACACTCTTTCTAGAGAAACTATTTTAATTTTAAACAACCATGCTTGGACGGTGTAAGCTGCACTAACTTCTGTCCCTTTCTAATGGAAAACTGGTTTATAGAGACAGTCAAAGGGAGAGAGCATTTCAATGTGCATTCATTCAGTATGGTGGTTCTTGGTTTACTCAGGCTTATCTCATTTGTTTTCTTACCACATTTCCATAACGGACTTTCACTATGAAGTAGATATAAAGCTATCCAAACACTCCGACCACAGCTTACAGCAGGTACAGTACATGCCTAACCTTTCTTAGCTTGGGGACTGGAATGTGGCCTTGGGGTTGGAGTCGCAGGTGAGACGGGTGACTTTGGAATGACATCTGGTCCAGGAGCTGAACCGGAAGCCTTACGTTCAGCATTTTTAATAGGTGTGTTAGCATCTGTTTTTGAGGGGGACTTAACCTCCTCACTCTCGGACGTAGTGAGGACTATCTCTGGAGATGTGGAAGGATCTGAAAAAAAAAAAGAAATAGCAAGAACATAAGCAGCTGCAGAGAGTGTCATCATATGCACTACAACTACAACAAGTGGAGTTCAGTGAAAAACTTCACTGAACTCCACACTATCTGTATAAAACTGTGTTGGAAACAAAAGCTTTGCCCCATGATCCCCTCTTCGTCAGAGGCTCTTTGGAAACAAAACAGCGTGAAACTCTTCCAGTACTTTATCACGTTCTGTTGTGTGCGTGAATGAATGAATATCTTGTACTGTGTGCTGTTCAGACACGTATATGCCTTGTTAATTGTGTGCTTAAGCTTGAGCTGACATGGTTTAGCTTGCAGTTGAAGTGAGTTATTGACTTGTAGCCTTGATGATCAGTGCTTAGCCACTAACCTTTTAGTTCCATGTTTGTGTTAAATTACTAAAAGGATGATGTTGCTTTGCTGTCTAGTAAATGTGGCATGTGAACTTATTAATGCCCAGAAAGTCTAATCTCCCCCGACATTATTTATGTATTCCCATTTTTAAAGCAAACGTGAATATCATTCATCTCTCCAACCTTGTTTACTCACTCATTATTTCTATAGGGTTTTGTAAAAGTAAATCTTAGGGTAAACATTGACCAATATGCCTGTTGTATATCTGGTGTGTTTGAAAGTGAAAGTGAACCGTTTGTCTTGCGTGAACACACAACAGCAGAGCATACAGTGTGAACAGTGTGAACTTCTTTCTCTGCATTTAACCAATTCACCCGAGAGAAGCAGTGGGCAGCCAGGAACACAACGCCAGGGGAGCAGTGTGCGGGGACGGTCCCTTTCTCAAGGGTACCTCAGTGGTGCCAGTCCTGAGAATCAAACCCACAACCCTCCAAATGCAAGGGCAACTCCCTAACCACTAGGCCACCAGCTGCCGCATAGTATTGTGTTTGGTCATGGTATTGTGAAACTGCTGCCAATGCCCAGCCCTCTGCAGTCCAACACCCTCCCAACTACCCCTCAGCACCAAAGTCTATGTGAAAGCTGTGGAAAACACTGCAGTGCATTAATCTACTTTGGAATTGACAGTAACACTGAATACTGAATACACATTTTCAGCTCCATAAATCACTGAGTGCTACTCGTTTTCCTCCCACATTCATCTGAGCACTGCCTTGTGCTTTCTATCGATAACTACTAAAGGAACTTACTATTGACAGCAAAATAAAACTACAGTTTGCCAGTCAGAAAGATTATAATAGTGGACTTGGCTTGCTTGCCTTTCTTCCCTACAGGAAGGCATCGATTCAGCAGAGTGGGAGAAGAAAAACATGATAGATGAGGAAGTGTTACTCATGATAAAGCCACTGGAGCAAAAGAATCCCGAAGGAGGTCAAGGAGTCTGTCCAAAAGTACACAAGTAAATGTAAGTACTCCTTCCACCAGCAAGTGCCATCTCAAATTAGATCAAACTTTGTCTGGAGCCTCCTGCATCAATAATGCTGGTGGAATGTAAAAACAACTGACAGCTTGTGACAGATTGAATGTGAGAGATTACACTCTTAAAACATTTGAATTTAGAGCAAAGTAAAATTTTACGTTATCTAAGTCTACAAGACACTCGTCACACTTCTTTTACTCTTGTAAGTGTGAAGAATTTGAACTACAGACCTATCACTATTCAAACTACTCATTTCCTTCATTCGGTCCCACAATGCTTAGTCCCACAATGCTGCCCTTGATAAAGAGATCTATTAAAAAGCATCAGAAACAAGATGGGCTGTAAATGAAATACTGCAGTTTAGACAACAACTGCTTTAGATATTATGTCATTTTTGGAACTACTGGTGCAGCCTCCTCCAGAGAAACTTTCCTATAAAGTCTAAAAAAGCTGGAGAAGCAAGTTTAAGCCACTGTAGAGCATTCTTCCATGTCAAACCGTTCAAGATGGGAAATGTAAGCCTTTCCCCATCCTCTAGACAAAGCTAATGGAAAGAGAATGAGTCTGTATGTCAGATATGGCCCACTCTGGGCCCACCATTGCAGTTCAGGTCCAGCTGTAAGATGTGAAGATACTCTGGGGGGCATTTAAATTCAGTAAACATTGTCTACCTTTAAATTCTTCTAGCCATTATGGTCAGTGGTTTCCACGACATTGCTTGAAAGAACAAACAGCATAATGCGTTCTCCTGCTTTACATTCATCCAGAGCAAGTATAATCACATTCTGGCCATAGCAGACCCCACTTTCAGTGGTGGGCAAAGCCATTAAAACCCACATATAAAATCCTTCTAATTATTATAGGAGGACACAGGGGATATCCCCTACTGCTACACAATTAACATTAAATCCTGATTCAAAATTAACAGAAGACTTCAATGATCAAATTTCATGTCTAAAACTTTGGGTGAGTTATTGTAACTTAATTATCATTAGAAATTACTGTACTATTCAAATAGAAGCCTCTGCTCTCGCTCTCTTTACTTTTCCGCTGTGGTGCATGGTGAGGTCATGAGTCGTGTGTGTGTGTTCACAAAGAAGAGCTGCGATGGTAGAACTTGCCCATCTACGTGCATATCTGTACGACATTAAGACCAATTCTAGATACAACAACGTACAGCCAACAAACATCATAAAATCTGATTCAGAATGAACTAAAGTAACCAGGTCTGTTTATTTAGTCTGAAAATGTTGTGTTGTTCTCAGAGTGACTATGCTGCTGGCCTAAAATGCGTGGGAGCTTTTGGACACTGCTTCTAAAAGACGAAGAGGCCAGCCATTGCTTTCCAAAATGCAAATGAGTCAAATATGGGGTCGGTCAGAAACGGCAGTGAGTGCTGTCAGTGAAATTAAAGATCAGGCAGAAGGAGGGGCTGGAGAGAGAGCAACACACAGAGAGCGAGAGAGAGACAGAGAGACAGAGAGAAACGCATAGAGAAACAGAAAGAGGGAGACCGAGAGAGAGAGAGAGAGGGAGACAGGGAGAGAGAGAGAGAGAGAGAGAGAGAGAGACAGACAGAGAGAGA
>JBBJLS010039380.1:0-14011 GCA_037577275.1 Bryconaethiops microstoma
ATATGTTGCTAAGGACTACATTTTATTTAAAGTACAACAATCACAGCTGAGCTTATTTATGAATATTAGCTTTAAAGATGTAGTGGGATTATTCAGGTTCTCATTAACCACTATGAATTTTCTATACACTATACATATATAATATCTATACACTGTTAAAAGTGTGTTGCTTTAATTACAACATAATTAGAAACATTCAGAATATACCATCAATTATTCTGAATCTACTATAATTATTCAGTATCTGCTATAAATGATTCAGTGTCTTTCAGAAATTGTTTATTATTTACAATACATTTTTCAGTATCTACTTTGAATTATTCAGCAACTACTATTGATTCTACTGTTTTTTGTTTTACATTTTTTTACTTGCTTTGAATTATTAAGTATGAATATTTCAGCAACTGGTAAAAAATACTTTGCTGAATTTCAAATGTTTTATTTAGTATCTACTATGAATTGTCCTGTAACTACTCTTGATTTATCAATATTTAATATGAAAATAATATAGAAGATGTGTAGAGAGAAGTTAACATCTGAGTGGGCGGCATTCCATTTCCACTGATATCTAAGAAATGTCACTTTTTTGAATGCATGGAAAGGAAATGGGATGCAGAACTGAACAACAGGATGGAAGTGAGTAATGTGTGTGTGTGTGCGCCCATGTGACTTTGTTTGTATGTGTGCTTGCATGCATGGTTGGCTGTTGTGAAACTCATACGGTGTCTGGAGAGAAACTTCACATGATTCGCCCCTCAGCTAAATTGAATAAGACACTTAATTTAACCATGTTTATAAATCTCTCTCTCTATCTCTGTCTTTCTCTCACTGTCTTTCTCTCTCTCTCCAGTCTACAATGTTAATGCAATGTGTGTTAAGGACAAAAATAAATGAAAAAGTAATGCTGTGTATTTTAGCCCAATTATACAAACAAACCAAGAATACGAACGCGGTATAAACTGGGTTTAATTAATTCTGTGGGATAGAACTTTGAGAGGCCCATTGACCTGCAGTCTCCTGCAAGTCTCCAGCATGTTCTGTAAACACTTGATAACGAGAGACTTTTTGGGCCCTTCTCTTCAGACAGGGGCACACAGAAAAACAGGTGTAAAATCTTCTGTCCATCTCTTTTACTCTGTTTTGAAACTTCACTATAGTACCTGCCTCATCATTAACTCTTGAAAGAACCTGGAATTTCACAGAAAAATCCAACAACTGGCATCATAAACAGTACTGATGCAAAGACTACTAGGAAAGGATCTATAAGTCCTGCCGACCAAAAGACGATTAAAGCACCCTAATTACAGTCTGCAAAATCCCAAATAAGGAGATGGCTTTTGATAAGGTGAATGTAACCGGAACTCAATTATCGACACATTAAATAAGACATGTACAAATTTTCCACTTTGCTGTCCACACTGCCTAAATGCACGACATTTATATAAGAGGAACATGAGAAAAAAAGAGAACTTTTTTTTAACTTTTTTTTTAAATCTCCACTTCTTCCAGTTCTTGGCTCGAGTAACAATGGCACCCAACTGTGGCTGGGATTAAAGTGTACAAAAATTTTGAGAGAGAGAGAGAGAGAGAGAAATAAAGAGACAAAGAGAGTGAGAGACAGAGCAGAGGAGAAAACAACAATGAAGCGGTTCATAATGTGATAGGGTAGTAAAATGATTTAACTCTTATTTAACTCTGAAAATGGATTTTGTATGAATCTGGAGTGAATCCAGTATGAGTCTACTATGTGCAGTTTTTTAGTCTGACAGCAATAATTGAAGAGTGACCAATTATTGCTGTCACCACACCATAACTAAAGAACTGTCACTGGCTCCCTGTGGATGCTTGCATTAAGTTCAAGTGCTTAACATTTGCTTTCAAGGCCAAGAATGGACTGGCACCCCCATGCATATCAGCATTGATCAAAAAACGTGTCACTTCTCGTCCTCTCAGGGCATCAAGCATGGCTCGTCTCGAGCCTCTGCCACTCAAAAGAAGAAGAAGGCATGCGTCAAGACTCTTCTCGGTCTTGGCCCCCGAGTGATGGAACGAACTCCCTCTTCCAATCAGATCTGTGGAGTCCCACGATGTCTTCAAGCGTCATCTGAAGACCCACCTCTTCAAGTAACCTTGGTGACTAACTATGCCTCTTGTTTCTGCTTGCTTATTTCTCAAAAAAAACCCAAAAAAACAACTCTTATCCCCATCCCTTCCTTACTTTTGTCTTAACTTCTGACTTTTCTTTGACAGGTGTTGTTTAGCTGTACCTAGTGTGCAGTAACTTGGTTAAATGATGGACGTTGATTTAAGTATCACTTTACAGGTTTAAGAAACTACTTGAACTACTTGAGCACTGATGTATGTCGCTCTGGATAAGAGCGTCAGCTAAATGCCATAAATGTAAAAGGTTAATTTTTACAGTTTCACAGTAGTAATTCTGGAATGATGTTCCAACATGAATCTGCTGTGTGTTGTTTTCAGTATGAATGTGGACTGACTTTTATCCAGTATGATTCTGCAGTGTGAAATGTTTCTACAGTCTATCAGAAATTTCTGAGAGATTTTAATCTAGTATGAATTTCGGGCTGAAACAACTTATGATGTGAATTTACAATATGGGCTGAAATACGCATTGTTCCGTAGCATCAACCTTTTTCTGTCACATCGGGGTTTGTGGTAGTGATGCGAGGCACAAACGCAAGGTTCCCTTTGTTAGGTTTTATTAACACACACAAACACAAAACACGTAACAACACAAAAAGGCACAATGGCTTAAAACTCAAAACATTCTTAACATAGACACATGAGGAACGGGTAATGGTGAGGGTATTTGTGAGGGTTAACCAACAGCCAGAACATGAACTAAGGCACTTGAAATACATACATGACAAAACCCAAAACCAATGAGACAACACAAACACTTAAACCTAAGACAAACCAGCTGTGATTAATACAACGGACAAGACACTGTGAACTCTTTCACCTTAAAAGTCCCTCATACAAAACTGAAATTGTGGCCTCAAGTGGCCGCTGGCCGGGACATGACATTGTAAAAGAGAGGTGTAAAAGTGTAAATGTGAATGCTCCATGTCTCTTGGGGGAGAGAGCTAAGCCCCACATGTATGCCCCTGAGATTTCAATAAAGAGTCAATCATTAACCACCTGTCAGTGTGTGTAATGAGCTTCAAGACTCCCAGTCTGTACGTGTATTTCTAATCTGTTTCTGGAAAATAACTTACACTGTTCTCATGTTAAACACCTTCAGGGATTTTGTTTCAGTTTCTTCTGCATGCTCTTAAATACATTCTCCTTTTCATTCTTGGCCTGTTCTCATTGTATCTTTGTCATGTTCTTCCATCTGAAATCTTGGTTCTTCTTGGTATTCATAGATTAGCTCAAACTGTAAAACAGTTTTTGCCTGATTCTTCTTTACTTCTTGACTTATTTTCTCCTCATGCTCCAAGGGAGTTTTTCTGCCACTATCTCACCTAGTAATGCTCCTTAGGACCTGGAACCATAAGTCTGCTTCTCTGAATAACTAGCTGCTTCAAAATGAAAAAAAAAAATAATAAAAAAACACATTCACATAAAACTGAATTAGAATAAACCCAGGCTTAATGAGATCATGATGGTTGCCAGTGCTCGAAGTGAAGCACTTCTACATTTTACTCCTTGGCATTTACTCTTTACCCACTGGCATTATGTGATGCTCGCCTGTTCCCATTCTCTCAACAAGTCTATGTAATGTTAATGCTAACTAACATTAATGCCAGTAATGTTTGGTTTGGCTCCAGAAGGAGAATATGTGAGTCAGACATTGACACAAAAGAGCTTCAACCAGAGTCAGTACTAAATGCAGGCTGGGAGCATCAAGTTAATGTTAGCAAGACTCTTAGCACTGAGGAGCTTGTTGACATAGTATCATCAAAAACATCTGCAGCTACCACAGCCAAACAAGACTTTAACAACTATATCAGCAAAGATGCCTTACCCAACTGTTGGCCAGAACAAATTGTCTCATTATCAAAGACAAAAAGCTTGGGTCCAAAATATGTAGAAATGTTTATTCACTTGCTGTTCACATAAAGCGGATACTGTGGTTGTCAGCTGAGGGGAGTGAGGGTTTAATTTCTGCCTTTGGGACTGATAAGGCCAGACAAAAACAATAATTGTGTCATGGTTTCCCCTTCTCTCCAAATGAGGGCAGGCGCGTAGGCAGGCATTCATGTTTATTTCTCTTTATTTTCTAAAGGTCAAAAACAAAAGGCACACGGGCCAGACTTAAAACTAAAGAGACAAGGGCAACTCAAAGCACATCTAGCTTGACGGACGGTGGACCAACAACCTAGGTCCACCTTAACAGAACTTAAATACAAAGCATCATCACTCCTGAGCACACCGGTAGCTGAGACTAATCACTTCAAGAACCTCACGCCTGGTGTGCTCAGGATATCAAAATAAAAGACAACAGAACTCAAAATACAAACTTAAACAAGGGTGGCCTCTAGTGGCCACCCACCGTCACTGTACCCAGTCCTGACAAAATGTAAGGAATGATAGAACTTTTGGATCCCACTTGGAAGAACTTGGAGATTAAAAAAAATAGCATAGTGAGATTAACTTAACAAGAAAGTATTCAAGACATGGACAAGGCTAGACACAATACAACTGGTAAAGTGTTCTGAACGTCCTCCAAATTTTCCTTTTACAGCTGATACCGGCTGATACATTCACCAGCATGTGAAGGACTGTTTTTTTCCAATTCAAGCACTGATTGTCACTCAAGATCAAATCAATTAAATCATTGTTTTACACACTAAAGATGCTACAATGCCAGTTGAGTTGCAGCTTACCTTAAGCATGCACGTCATGCCATTCTTAAATAATCCAAATTCAAGAGAAAACATCAGGATAACTTTCCTTGAAGCAGCAATTGCAACAAACTGGATCTTGAGGGGGTCGGATATAAGATGTGTGTGTTTATTAGGGATTACTTGAAAACTGTTGTCAGTGGTGGCATCAGGGATCAACATACATATTTATAGGAAACAAACAATACTCAGCAAAACTTATAGGCTATGAACCATTAAATTCTATGAAACAAGAGAACAAAGAAACTAGGAACAAGTTGAACATAGGAGCAAGGATGCACCATTGAGAACTGCAAGTAGTTCAAGTTGAACTCAGGCCCATGGAGAAAGAAGGGACTGCAGGTGTTTTAAAGATCTATACCTAGAGACAATTTTGGCAGTTTTGCCACAGTAAGCATTAAATATGAGTGGATGAGGTTTGTTAAGATAATGCCTTGTACTGAGTTCTAAAGTCTATCTCTCCTGAGTCCAAATTTGAAGTGGTACTTTCATCAAAAGGTTGGCTGAAAGGGCACAAATCATTAATATTTGAGGCTTACCACTGTTCAGAGACAAGGATTTGGGAGGAGAATCTGCGTAGGGGTTCACAGAGGAATGCACTCATCTTCTATCTAGTCTAACCACATGGATTTGCCAGGGTCAACACCCGGTCCAAACACTTGTTCTATGTTAAACTGGATAGCTTATATTCATGGACTGATGAAAAATGTAGTTTGTGAGGTTATTTAATCAGAGACTGAATTGCAGACATAGCAATAAATACATATTTAAGAGAATATTTTATTTCACATGGAAGATCAAAACGAACATTTAATTTCCCCAGCTAGGAGGTGGGGGTTTGTTTGTTTACATGAAAAAAGGCAGAAAAGGGCAAAAACTTACAAATATTTTTTTAAAGTTTTTGCCGTTTGACAGAATTTCTCTGCTTGTCATAAATTGGGGCATTTCAAGGCAGGGGTGCGGGGGGTGGGGTGGGGTATTAAACTGGTTACATTTGGTCTAGTGAATCCAGGTTTGGTCAATAACACATATGTGGAACTTGAGGTGTACTTTGGCTAAGATAGAAGAGAGAGAGCAAGCAAATGCAGAGAGCCACTGTGGTGCAGTGTGTCTTCATGTTGCATCAGCAGCCATTACCTCCTTTTGCCCCGGGTGAGAAGAGAGCATCTGTTCAAATCAGGGAGACAAATGCTAGAAATATTGTTATGTTATTAAAAGACCGTGATGGGCAGGGCTCAGACTTACTATGGCTGGACTTTAGTCTTGATGCTCCAGCAGGCTGGCACCTCCTCTTTGTGATGGAGGTGATGACCATGGCTGTTTTCCTCTAAATCAGGCCAGGGCTAATAGAGGGTAACTTCCTGTCACTCACCCAGGGCTTTGCTGCAGTCAAGCACAATTTGCTCCCACAAATATAACAGAAATGGACGGTCTTCATCTGGATGGGTCATGATCCCAATCACTGAATCCAAACACATGCATTTTTGTTTCGAAATACTGAAAGGTAACTGCACAACTCAATAACCTGTCTTGTTTGTTGTTTGTTTGTGTGGAACTTAGGTAAATTAGGAAGGGTTCACAAAGGAAGGAAAGGATGGAAGAGGGAAAGACAGAAGAAAGGTGATGAAAGGAGGAATGAAAGAGACATAAAACTTTTGTCTACTGTTAAATGTTTTGATGGGAGATGGGTTGGTAATGAAAACTTTAGTTGACTGAAGGGTTGGTGAGGAGAGCAATGAAAACTTTTGTCAACGGGGTTGAAAATAAACCAAACAAAGTTTTAGTTGACCAAAGAGGTGATGGCAGAAGGGACTACCAGGCAGAAAAGGGCACTATGACCCTTCACCTGAGAAAACGTTTACCTTCAATATTTTAAGAAGAATTAAAAACTAAGTCTGGCAAGCATTGTAACTAGATGTGATTGATGCCTCCTCAGGCACATAACTGGAACTGCAAATTACTCACAAAGCTGAATTTCACTCTGTGCTGTTTAAATGAATAAATCAGTGTTTTTTTTTCTGAGAGTCAATCAGAAAAGACTGATTTCAACAGCAATCTGCATACAGTCAAACACGTGCACTAAAGGAACACTGGTTTAATAACTGTAATTACACACAATTACACATGCAACAACAGTATAACTACTGGTGATGGATTCACGGTTACAGATGGATTATAGTAATTACACATGTATTAACTTCAGGCTTTTATCTTGGAATTGTTCAAGTGTCTAACAATGTAATGACATGTAAATACATAAGTATAACTGAGGTTGATAAACATGTGTCATATGGTTCATCAGATTGCTGCAGAAAGTTCCAAAAAGCCTTTCCAGCATTTTCTGGTCTGTTATTCTTTGATAACAACCACTGAAAAAAATTATGACCACTGCCATTTCATGTCATTCTGGGCTGTGTCCCAAACCATATCCTTTTCTACTTTACATACTACACTACTTCTGTCTGAAATAGTTACAGCAGTTGGACTCCACATATGTAGTCATGCTTTTAAAAGTCTCTGATCACAGGCAAACGCCCTAACCACTAGGCTACCAATGAGAGGCAAGGTGCCTGAAACCTTTCTTTGTGGAAGAGCCAAGGTCTTTGTTCTGCACTTAGACCACATGCTACAAGACTAAAATTCCATCAAACAAAACATGTTTATTATTTTCAGCTAGCAAAGTAGTTAATATGTAAGCCTAACAGTTGATTTAAGGGTTTTGTTTACAGCTGGACCTCAATGAAATTCTCTCTGTCCCTGAGTTGACCGGTAAGAACCGCAATCTTCAAAGATCACACCCCAAGCTTCAGATGTAATACTTCAGTGGATCCCCTGTTCAATATGCCTGGAGAACTCCTCTTCCAACTAGTCTTCTGTTTAGTTCAAGCTTAATGGTGAATACATTATACTGGAGTATTTAGTTGTAATCATGGCAATTGGGCTTATTAGGTCAGCTGGTTAAACAAAGGATCTCAGTGCACTGCTATGATCTCTTTTGGTTGTGCTTTTATATGCACATGGCTGTGTGAGTCTATTGAATGCAATCTCTTTAACACAGTTAATTTTTTTCTGGTAAATTACAATCTCAGAAGTAGGTTGTAGACAATGTTGCTTCTGTAACTAGCCTGTGAATGCTCATGTAGTAGGTAAAATTCAAATCACACGCCAAAAGCTTGGCTACTGATCTACCCACCACACTTGGAAGGCAAAAGGCCATTATAAATTACAAAGTTAAGTGTGAAACGCATTTTGGAAGGTTATAAATTCCAATTCTCTCTCTCTGAACATGTCGCTATGCAACACCTGTCCCTTTATTTTAAAATTTTATTTGATAGAGGGACTGTTTTTCACAGCAGAAGTCACAAAACACCAATAAAACAATTGGAATGAAATACTGTATGTTGTATCTTTTCTGATTTTGGAAAGTAACTATGTAAGTGGGATAAAGTAAAGGTTGCCAGTTATTATCAAAAAATAAACCCCTACAGAATGATAAAAGACACCTTTGTTGTGTGTGGGGGTCCTGTTCATCCTGTCAGGACTATATGTTATCCATTATGTGATTAGCTAATCTGCACTACTGTAATCCATCTGCAGCAGTAAATACATCAGAAGTAATTACGTTGTTAATGCATGCATTATTACGTGTTATTACACAGTTGTTAAAGATCAGAAAGCTTTTGCAAATAATCAGATTCTCCTTCCCCAAAATGTAGCTAATCAGCCAAGATACACATAAAAGCTAATAAAGCTAAAAGGTAATGGAGACATCATTTAAACGGACATGTTTTTGTATGAGCTGCCCCATTTTCCAGTCCTATGTAATCTCACGTAAGGTTTGTTCATGAAGTTTTGTCTGAAACAAACATGGACAAAAATGCACATAACATGGTCAAAACTGCTGTCAGTGAACTTTCCTACACCTCTGTAGGTCCTCTAATGCTTGCAAATGTATGCAGAAGGTATTGCTTTCACTGGAGTCTCACTGCATCTTTCATTCCTGGCTTTCATGTTGCTGTATTTGGTAGTGGCTGGACAGAGCAGAATGCGTGTGCGTGTGTGTGTGTGTGTGTGTGTGTGTGTGTGTGTGTGTGTGTATGTTTGGAAGAAATGAGGTGTTGGAGGATGTGTTATAAGGCAAATTGGTTTTCCTCCTTCCTGTTTGGGCAGCTACGGGCTACTAAGCACAGTGGTTAAAAAAGTCTGCCTTCTCGCTTTCTGTCTCTTTCTCTCTGTCTCTCTCTCTCTCTCTCTCTCTCTCTCTCTCTCTCTCTCTATCTCTCTCTCTCTCTCTGCATCCCTCTTTGAGCAACCTGTCCACTGACAGCCCTTGTCACCTCCTGTGGAGCTGTACATATATCCTGGATTTTTCTAACATTTGCACTGCTCCACACTTTCCAGTCCAACAGCAAGGAGTTGAACTTCATTAATATTTAGCAATTGCTGCTAATATTTATATTTTATGGCAATGTGTAAGAGACTTTGGTGTTTTGTTTGAAAGCGTGCCCTCTGAACCTTTGCAAACCACTTACCGTTCGTTTCCAGGAAGGTAATTGGTGGTGCAATACAATTGTGATTGTAATAATTGTTATAACTTATAGATATATACAAACATATTTAGGATCTTACAACACAAAACATAAAAAATCACAGAAATCTCAGGAGTACTGTTTTAGAATTCGAAAATATTACTAATAACGCAGGTAAAAAAAAATTGTAATCATCAGAAACCACAATACACTTTTCTAAACCAGTTTTTCATACTGATTTCAGATCTGCTTTCCATTTTTTTCAGTTACATCAACTTTTTAATTATGAGTAATATTAGATTTGCAATAGACTTGCATGCAGTATTTATTAAGCTGCAGGCACCAATCAAGTAACTGTTTAAATATTTTCAATGCAAAGTCATATAGGCACACACTGTGGCATAAATATAATGATCAGTGTCAGTCAACTACCACTGTTTCTTCAAAAACGCTTAGTATATGATTATTATATGCTAATTATACCACTATCATGCAGTATATTACTAGCTTCATCACAAAAACTGTTGGTGCGGGAAAAACTAAACACAGATTTGAAATCAGCATGAAAAACACTGCAAAACCCACATAAACCTATCTCTGATGATTTTGACCTGTTGACCTGTGTAATTAATAGCCATGATGTCCTTTCTCTTGAAAATATAGCTGATATTTTGTGAGATGCAGCATCAGTTGCACGTCTCCTGACTCTGTGGCTCTTTTTGTCCAACATCAGTGTCTGACCTCATAAATGCTCTACAGAATGAACGGACACAAATTCTCACAGAAACTCCTTCAAAGATAAGTGGAAGCTGTTAAAGCTGCAAAGGGGGACCAACTCTATATTAAAGTCCATGTATTTGAAAGCAATGTCATTAAAGTCGCTGTTGGTGCAATGGTCACTTTTGTCCATATAGTGTGTCTGTGTATCTGTGGAACTATACCAATCACTACTCTTACTGCTCTATGTAATGCCATCTGTGAGCGTTTTAGACAGGTTTGATCAAGCCCTTACTTAATGATGCTCCAGCTGGGCTCAATGGTGGTGATGGTGGGGTCTTCAGTGTAGACGTAGTGCAGTTCACTGCTAATCTCAGCTCTGTCAATGAACAGTTTGATGGATGCGGCTCCGGAACCAGACACGGAGGCAGGAGTCACACACACAATCTCTCGCATTGCTCTCCTGTATGAGTAAATCATAAAAAAACAACTCTGGTTTACAAGAGAACGGATCCATGTTCACGTTTCGGTTTCCATCTCTAATGAAGACAATATGTCAACACAGTGTTGCTGATCAGAGATCAGTAGACCGATTTAACTACGTGATTCATCGAATCCACTTTAATTCAAATGTGTGCACAATTTCCTTATGAATAAAATATATTATGTCAACACAATTATGGTCAAAAGTAAGAAAAGTCATGTGGAAATTTGCATTAAGGGAGTTCAATTCATTACTTTTGTTCCGTGTAGGCTGCAGACTTCTTATTATCTACATTACTCCGATGGATTTGCATTCAATTACGCATTAGAGTGCTGCGCGATTTTTCACAAATGATCTCTATTATATATTCAGCAATACATTTGGCCTGTATTTTGTTTTTTATAGCCCTGTCATTTCGGCTCCCCTGCTGATCAGACTTATTTTCCGTGGCTCAAGCCCTGAACCGCAACAGCGCCGGGTGTGCAGGCCAGGTACGACATCTGATATTTGCTTCATCTGGCAAACAACAGTGTCATTTTAGACTTCTTGATGCTGCTTTGCCTCATGCACAACATTTGTTTCATAACACAGACAGCGATACACAAGCAAACTTGGGCTGTAAACAAAGCAGAGAAGTAATTTGTTCTAACTACAGACCAGTGTGCAGTAGTTTCATAACTTTAATTTCAGCCTCCTCTGGCTTCTTATCGTTCGCTGATAATGTTTTTCTTGACATATATTAGCTTCGTTTAACATTACATTTTGAATGCACAGTCTAGTGCAAAAATTTGAACCCTGCAGTCAATGTGTTGGTTTTCTAATTGCTAAGTAAAGTGATTTAAGAAGTAAACACGTCATCTATGGCAGTGTTTTTCAATCCAGTCCTCAGGGCCTCCTAAATTATACAAATTGCTCCCTCGACAGTGCATAGTGAGTTATGTTGGACCAAAATGTTGACCATCTGAGGGGTCCTAAGGACTGGTTTAAAAACCACTGGTGTAGAAGTTCTGTCGACCACTGCATAGGCAACTAAAATATGTCACGTTTCTGCACTTCTACATATTAGGAAAGCTTAAGCTGCAGGTTTTTAGGGACACTGTACGCAAATGTTTTTTCCTATTCATAACAAAATAACTGAAGTGATGTAACTAAATCTTATAAACATATGTAATTTAGTAAAAAATGTTTAATATTCTTTGAAAAAAATTCCATAGACCTGACGTTTCTATATTGGTGTCAAATGCCCATTTGCACACACTTGCAGAAACAGCTATGCTCTCGCTACAGAAAGCTTGTGTAACTCAGATCTGTGCACTGATTGTGAACGACTTACCTAACAAACAGGCACTTCTCCTGGGCCAGGAACACTGTGACTGCACTGCCGGCATCCAGATTTCGGCCAGAGATGGTCAGTCTGGTCCCTCCTGACACAGGCCCCTTTTCCGGCCACACCCGATTAAAGCTGGGAGTCTGGAGACAGCAGACACACACACGCACGCACGCACGCACGCACACAAACACACAAGACTGTTTACCGAACAGCTGCACCACTAGTAACGTCCATACTCTCCACATCAAAAACATGATGCTGTTTGCCTTTTTCGAAAAAATAACCTGCAAAATTTGAAACATCTATATGCTGGTGCTTTGAATATGTTTCATTTTTAACATTAGCATGATCATCAAAGTACCTTGTGTGGTTATTTAGGTTGTGCCTACAAAATGTTTTTTGAAACTCTAGTTAAAACCACTGTAACACTTGTAACACTTTTGGCCCAATAGGTGCTTTAGCCCTTTACACGCCAACCCAAAAAAAAAAAAAAAAAAAGCAATTTCTGCCTGTTATGGAGGACCTTCAATTGAACTACGCATTTTTTTTCATCAACAAGGCTGATGGAATGTATGTGTATGAAGGAAATTAAATGAACAGGACTTCAAGTGAGAAAGGAAGTCAACATTTGCTTCTATTGAGTTTGAACACGTGGCAGTTGCACATATTTCAAGAAATCGTTTGTAACTCGGCAGGAATGTCTTGGTGGAGCAGTGTTAATTGTTTTCACAGCAGTTGCTTTCACCCCTCATTGCTCACTAGCACCTCAACAAAGAGTCACAACACAAAGAGAGCCAGCAGTGTTCTAGTTAATCTGATAAGAGTTCCAGGGAGAACAATTTTATTTCATTATATTTACTGAATACGCTGATTTCTATTTCGCTGGTGGAACAACTAATGGGGGGCCTGCAGAAAGAGGTTACGCACACTAATGGTTCAGGTCTCACACTTCTGCAAAAGGAAAAAAGGTGTGGGGTTTGTCACTATTCACAAGGTGTAAGAGCCAAAATTATTCACAGTCACAAACTAAGAAAGAAAATATGCTTATTTGTTTTAAAAGCTTGGCACTTTCAAACTTTTGATAGGCAATGTACACGCTAAATATACACATGGGTGAACACGTAAATGCACACACATTAATAGGGCACCACCTATGGTGCACATAAACACAGTAAACACTCTTGTAACAATAACAGTAATCTAGCTCATCCCTGTAATGAAAAATCCTGGTTGGTCCTGTAGTAGGTTTGGTTCATTTGTTTGCGATTGCAGGGTCTGTCTGTCTGCAGGCCTAATCACTTTACTCTAATTATCTTGTATCTACAGTCCTGGCTGAACACATCTTCTCGTTCAGCATCCTTCCTTCCGTTTCTGCTAGCTGCTCAAGAGGGCCAGCCGGGATCATCCGAGTGGCTGTGTCATGTGCATCTGTGCTCATTTGTGCAGAGTTATGTGTAGAGGGGGTCGAGTGTGAGGGTGTGTCTGTACGCATGATTTTGACTGTGCATATGTGTGACTGTGCAAACAACATCTTTTTTTGTGCTACTCCCTAGTACTCTCATCTGACTCTCCCTCTGTTCTGAAACTTGAGTGTTTCCTCAAATTGTAAGTCACTTTGGATAAAAGCATCTGTGAAATGAACTTAATGCAATGTAATGTAATGCAATGTAATGTAATGCAATGTAATGTGCTCTGGTGAAGATCACTGTCCACAGCCATTCTCAGTGATGCAGAGAATTACTCACTGCATGTATAATATTATATATATATATATATATATATATATATATACTGTGTGTGTATATATATATATACACACACACAGTAACCCCTCGTATAGTGAAAAACCGTGCTGTTGTGATGTGGTAAAAAAAAAACCAAAAGCCTAAAAATGCATATTTTTACAGTGTAAACCCTAAATATGCCCCCAAAGTGGGGGGGTTACTGTACATGTGAGCCTCTGTGTTCTTATATATAAGTACTTAACTATATTAGTGTGTATATACAGTGGAGGAAATAATTATTTGACCCCTTGCTGATTTTGTAAGTTTGTCCAAAGACAAAGAAATGGAAAGTCTCA
>JBBJLS010039458.1:0-14007 GCA_037577275.1 Bryconaethiops microstoma
GACAAACTGGCTGAAATGTTGAGCTCAGATGTGAAATTGTTCTCCATGGTGCTCTTCACTTATGGAGACAGACTTAAGAACAAGACAATAGATCAGTTTGTCAGAGAGGACGAGAAACTGAAGAGACTGATCGGGAAATGTGGGGGACGGTACCATGTGTTCAATAATAATGATGTGAAAAATAAAGCGCAGGTCAGTGAGCTTCTGGACAAAATTGAGAGTCAAGTGAAGAAGAGAGGAAAGCACCCCTTTTATGAAAGAAATATCAACAAAATGAGGAACACATGGATGAAAATCCTCTATTTCACCATGCCTGTGGCATTATTGGTCCTATCAGCTGCCATAATGTCATACATGAAGTGGATTTCATGAGAAAGTTATCAGTGACAGGCTGACTGAGCAGGAAACAGCTGTAGTGGTGTGATAGGCTGGGTTGTGGATCCTGAAGAAATTACTGAAAAAGTAACACTGACTGTGGCAGCAATGATTAATAATTAAAATATTCAATAAATCATAATGTTAAATAATGGTACTGTTTATAAAAAATTTTAATCATGTTTTGGGCTCCACAGTGACTAATTTAGTTAAGAAAATCACTTGAACCATTCAGTTCATTAGTTATTCTGAGTGATACCACAAAATACATAATCTTCAATTGCAGTTCTTGAAGTTACATATACAAAGTTAGATCAATAATCTACTCACAAATGATTTCTGATTTTTTCACATTACTATAATACTATCATAACAATGTAATCAACTTTATATTGGCATTTGGTTAACTGAGTGTGATTATGTTAATAAAAATTCCTTATTCAAGGAATGTTTCTGTCTTTTTATTGAGACGAAACATTGATGCCTCTACTTTCATTTTGATGTTCATAAAGCACAGAGCCGTAATCATACAAAGCTTCGTAGAAGCTTTTATTCAATATTAAGTATAATTTAGATGACACTGAAACCTCAGCACTCTCCAAAATCTTATTCAGACCACATTAGACTTTAGTTTTGACAATTTTCAACTGTAAATTTTAACATATGCATCTGTATTTCTAACAATACTGTTTCCTTTGAACAGTGGGTGGCCAACAGAATCCATGTGAAAAACTCCGGATTGTTCTTTTGGGAAAGACTGGAGTTGGAAAAAGTGCTACTGGAAACACCATTCTGGGAGAAAAGGCCTTCGAAAGTGATCTTTCACCATTAGCCGTGACTCAGGTCTGCTGTAAGGTCACCAAGAAAGTAAATGGGAGGGAAGTCACTGTTATTGACACACCAGGCCTGTTCGACCCAAGTTTCTCCCTGGAGGAGACGGTCAACAGGATCAAACTTTGCATCCCTCTCTCTGCTCCTGGTCCACACGCCTTCCTGGTGGTGTTTGAGCCAGGCAGGTTCACTGAGGAAGACAAGAAGACAGTGGAGATCTTTCTGAAGATGTTTGGAGAAGATGCTAGCAGCCACACTTTCATTCTCTTCACTCATGGAGACAGACTTGAGAAGAAGAGCATCGAAGAGTTTATTAGTTACAGCCCAGATCTGGTGAGAGTTTTCAACAAGTTCAAGAGGCGACACCATGTCTTCAGAAATGAAGTTAATGATCCCACTCAGGTGGATCAGCTCCTGGAGAAGATTGACGAGATGGTTTCTGAGAATGGAGGCGGCATTTACACCAATAAAATGCTCCAGATGGCAGAGCGAGCGATTGAGGAAGAGAAACAGCGGATCCTGAAGGAAAATGAAGAGCAGATTCACAGACTGAAGCAGGAACTGAAGCAGGAACTGAAGCAGGAAGCTGTGAATGAAGAAATAAAGCTGTGGGAGATGAGACAGAAAAAGGCAAGAGAGCAAGCGGAGAGGAATAACGAATTTCTGAAAACAATTCTGCAGTTTTTGTTGAATATCTTTGAGATATACATCACAAAGACGTTAGGAAAATAATTCTAAGCATATGCATCATTTTCATCAGTCTAATATGACTGAAGATTGTTGCATGTTTTCCCAACATGCTGTCCTTCATATTCATGCACAAAGATAATTACTCTTCTTCATAGATAAACACAGCAATTATCATATACTTTGTATCTTTAAAATCTCGTGTTTATATGGGTTAACAAGAACATGTTCAAACTTTTAATCAGTAGCATTTTTAACCATAAATGTCACATAGTCTTGATGGACTTGCTTATGTAAAATAAAAATCTAATTGTACTGGACAAGTTATTTGGACTCTCAGTAGCAAAGATCCTCAATGCAGTGCTGGATAGAAGTCTTTAATTGTGCATCTGCATTCCTTGCATTTCTTCTTCGCACCCTCACTTCTCCCTTTGAAAATGTGATGAATTCAAGGGAAAGAAGAAGGAACGATGAATTCTTACAGTCCTTTCAGTCTCCTGCTTAGCATAATATCAGCAGTCTGTATCAATTCCCCTCAACCAAAGACCCACACAGTGCTGCACCAGAACCAAACACACCATCAACATGACAGAGATGTGGGCAGGCCTGTGTCTGATTAACATTAAAGGCATAGACCACAACATAATCTGAAGCTGTCAGCTGGTTTCTTACTTTAAAACAGTGTAACAGAAAGAAACAAATTAATTTGCCATGCAATATGTAACCTATACTGGTTCCAGTACCAAAATGGACAGAAAAGTTAAGATTCAGTCTATAAGTTTAAGAGCTAGATTCATTCCTTTTCAATTAATTCAGAAGTAAGAAACATACGGCTCCTGTGAAAAAAGTTTTGATAGAACATAGTTTAGATTCAGTTCTTCCTATAATATTGTCAATATTCAAAGTCAAAAGCTTCCATCAAATTGATCTTACCTTAAAAAACTGACCACATGCAGAACCCTCACAATTATCAGAGCCCCTTGCAAAGATTAACAAAATAGGTTACAAAAAACCCACCTGCAGGTAAAGCAGTTTCATTAAACAATAAAAATGAGAAAAATACAACCTTTAATAGCAAATTATTGTTTTAGAAGTAAACCAAAAAAATCCCATGAATTACCAGGACATTTTAAATCTAAATCTGACTGCACTGTTTCTTGTAGTCTCGTCTGACCTGCACTTCTGCAGCCTTGTGATGTTTCTGTTTCTGTGGTCCTGGAGGAACACTGTTCCATTTCACTTTGTCCTGTATGGCTGAAATGACAATAAAGATGTATTTGATTTTACTTACATTTTACCAGGTGATGTACATTGACAACATGTGAAAACAAGAACTCTGGGCTTTGACCATATATTCATATTCAAATAAACTTTTCAGTGCTTTTGTAGCACTTTTGTTTGGAGGTGTAAAAAATCATTATCTCTGTACTGTTGTAATTGATTGATACTCTCCAGTCTGAAAGAAAAAGATAAACGGGTTCTTTCGACTCCGGAAGTAAAAAGGTATCAAATCCAAAAGACATTCTTCATATCATTAAGTAAATCCAGACTGTTCATTTCTGTCAGATCCTGGCTCCTGGTTACACTGACACAAAGGTTTAATGAGGGGTGAAGCCTGAACTCACCTTAACTAGGGAGTCGCACAGTTGCAGCTGGTTGATAGATTAATGAGACCTGGCTCTGTGTCTCCCTCTAGTGGCTCAAACTGGCCTAGCAACTGAACCAGTCTGGAACTAGACCCCAACACAAACCTCTGTCTTAGTTTGATTTAAAGTTTACATTAATCACACACAGTAAGAGAGATTGTTAAATTGCTACTGCATTTGGATACAAAAACTGTATTAAGATATGTTTCCCTTCTCTGCTTGCTCTCTTGCCTCTTTCTCTCTCCACTCACACAGCTTAACAGGATCCTTAACCTCATTGTTGAAGACATGGTGTCGCCTCTTGAACTTGTTAAACTCTAACCTGATCTGGGCTGTAACTAATAAACCCTTCGATGCTCTTCTTCCCAAGCTTGTCTCTATAGGTGAAGAGAATGAAAGTGTGGCTGCTAGCAACTTCTGCAAAGATCTTCAGAAAGATCTCCACTGTTTTCCTGAGTGAATGTGTCTGGCTCAACCAAAATCAGGAAAACGTGTGGACCAGGAGCAGAGAGAGGGATGCGGTGTCTGTTGACCGTCTCCTCCAGGAAGAAACTTGGGTCGAACAGGCCTGGTGTATCCATAACAGTGACTTCCCTCCCATTTACTTCCTTGGTGACCTTACAGCAGACCTGCATTATGGCTGATGGTGAAAAATCATTTTGAAGGCCTCTTCCTCCAGAATGGTGTTTCCAGGAGCACTTTTCCGAACTCCAGTCTTTCCCAAAAGAACTATCCGAAGTTTTACACATGGATTCTGTAGATTGTGCACTGTGTAGAGAAAACAGAAACATTTATAATCACAATTTTAGTGAAGCACAATGTACATTTTTTAATTTAAGGGCAAAATCCCAGACAGCACTCGTGGTGTAAATATGATGATTCCCATTTTTCTGCCTTTCAAGAAGAAGTCTGCAGGGACACTCTAGAACTGGAGCTCCTCAGGAAACAGTTCTCTATCCGTTCCTCTTCAGTCTGTACACATAAGATAAAATTAACCTTTATTAGTCCCACAAGTGGGAAATTTTTGGGTACAACATGTGCAATCTTGTCGTTCTCTGGTGTAATGTGCAAGTTTAGGGGTGAGATACGCTTTTTTTTCAATACCTTCTGCTATTCAATGTGTACAGACATACATTTACTTACATAGGTTCATACATATATATATATATATATATATATATGTGTGTGTGTGTGTGTGTGTGTGTTTGTGTGTGTGTGTGTGTGTGTGTGTGTACATGCTACACACATGCCTATATTTATAATTGGGTATTATTTGTATAGTATACTCTTACTCTATACTGTTGTGCTGTATAGCTTTATTCTATTGTTTTTTTGCTACTCTTACTTTTGTTCTTTTTCTGCCATAACTACAGAGATTTCCCAATTATGGGACTAATAAAGGCTTATCTTAATAATTGTTCGCGGAAACCCCTGCACTATTGCGGAAACCACAGATATCCTCCGCATTTTTTTTATTCTTTGTGAGGTCCGGGCGTCGTCCACCTCGCCCCCTCGTCCTCGTACCGATTGTTTGGACACGGCGGTTAGCAAGGCAATCAGACACCTGAACAAAATGAACCTCCTTCTCAGCGCCGTGCCCAAACATAAACAACCAGCATGAGGACGAGGGGGCGTGGCGGACGAAGCCCAGGTGTCACAGCTTTTTTTTCATGGCAATATATCATTTGCTAAATTATTAAGACAAATATAATTTACTAATTTTGTAACAAACATTAAGGTAAATTCAGCTACATTTCCATATAAAAAATAACAATATATTTTTTGGTATTGTACAGAGAACACAAAGAAATACCGCTGTACTCAGATGAAGAAGGTTTGTAAGTAGCCAATATTTGGGGGCATATATAGGGTTTACACTGTAAAAATAGGCATTTTTAGGCATGTAAACCCAATGATAAGCAGAGGTTTACTGTATATATGTATTTATATACATGTCTGTGGCAGCCACTCGTGACCGTGACTTCCAGTGCAACAGGGAGGGCTGCCCTCCGCAGAAATTCTCAGATGACTCAGTAATAGTCAGATGTAGCAAAAATATTTATTGAAATGTAAGAACGGCAGAACTGCTTTCATCTGAAAGGAGCAGATGTAATTATAGGAGGTGTTATTATTTTAAAATGAGTGATTTTGAAAACTGCTATAATGCTTCTGGCGCCCGTGACATACACTATATGGACAAAAGTCTTGGAACGCCTGACCATTACACCAGTGACATTGCATTCAAATGCATAGACTTTAATCTGAGAAAAAGTGGGTTATAATGGTTTCTGCACCCGTGACCAGATCATTGGGACCAGGAGAGAATCAGACTCCAACAACTTTCGACACATGGGGCCACAATCAAGCCAATAACCGAAAACCAGAAGAACAAGGGAGGAAAAACAATCAAACCCAAAAATAACACACAGGAGAAGCAATGAAAGTGTATGAGAGAGGGACAAAGAGAGAGGTGTAATGTGGACAGTAATGGGAGTGGACAGGCATGAGGTAGAGGTGGGTTAAATAAAGAAGGAACAAACAAGGCCCAGGTGAATCAAATGGGAGTGATGGGATAAAAGAGGGATTAATAAGGATTAAGAACTGGGGAGTTTCAAATTTCATACAGTAGAAAAAATGAAAAAAAAAAAAAAGTGCAGTCATTTAAAAAAACCAAAACAAATAGAAATGAAACAAATTAATAAAAGCCATAGAATAAAATATTTATACAAGGTGTTTCCAATAAAATGGCCCATTATCGTGTCTTGGTAGACATGACACAATAATGGGCCATTTTATCGGAAACAGAGCGACTGAATGAACTGGGTACAAACTTCTGACTGGCCTTGTCTGTTTGGGTTATTTCTTGTTTCTGGGCCTCTTTTCATCTTCTGCATAATGAAGAATCTTTTTTGTCACGGCTAAAATAAATATTTGCATCCTCTCTGAAATGAACAGGGTTCACCGCCTTCCGAAGCGTTACTCACGGCTTCTTCTACATCCAGGACCTGTGTGAGACTCTCCAACAGCAGGGGTCAGTCCTGGAGTTCACTGAGCTCCTCACTCTCGTGAACCTGAAGGTGTCCAGACAGTCCCTCCTCTCCAAGAAGCAGATGCCCTGCTTCACCTCCATGCTCACCAAGAAGCTCTTCTTCACACCCAAGGAAGAGCAGACAGTCAGAGTCGCCGCTCCAAGACTTTTATTGTCCCTCAGGTGTTCGAATCAAAAATATCTGAGGAAATATTTTCCACAGTGGAAATCACACCAGACTGAATATAAACTGCTGCTTCCCTCTATCATATTTTAGCAAATAAATGTATATTAAAGAAAGTAGAAGTTATTTATTGAGTCCCATGTCTTTTTTTTATCTAAACCAAAACAAAAACATAATTAAAACTACTTCTGACTGGCGCTGTATCAGCAGTAGAGGTCAGCGGCGAGTGATGTTTGATTATTTGAGCTATGTGTCATCAGCTGGGTACTGATATATCTAATCAGTCAGTTTGGCCACTTTAGGCCTGTATTTCAACAGAGAAACACCATATTTCATGCTATTTCCAGTTTTCAGACTGGTTTTGAGTGATTCAGAATTAAATCTGGTTGAAATGTGTCTTGTTCACACCTGCATGTTTATTGTGTATCAGAGCGATCCAGATTTAATACTGATACCTGTAGTGATGAGCTGTGATCTGTTTTTTTCCTTCCTTTCACGTCTGTGTCGCTGCAGCAGGTGTAAACAGCCGCTATACTTCTGATGAACAGAAAGTAATTCAAATAGATATTTTGGGTCACGGCTAGCCATCGCTTCTTTTAACCCAGAATTTTATCATCATATTTAAGAGCAATAACTGTAATCATGAAGGCATAATTCATATCATGCACTCTGGACAGGAACTAGTCCATCACACACACACACACACACATACACACACACACACACCATTATTTTTAGTCTCCAGGCTGCGTGATGCTCACGTCTCTGGACTGAGAGAGGAAATAGTGACACATTTATGACACACCAGCAGTACTTTTCAGTAAATGACTCTGTGTGTGTGTGTGTGTGTGTGTGTGGAGTAGCTGGACTAACTGGTTGCTCTAGAGCTCTTTGGCCTGATTCTGAAACTCCTCCTCCTTGGACGAGAGTTCAGTCCTTCTATCTGCTGGACCTTAGACTAATCTCTGTCCACAATGGAGGGGAACGAGGAAGCGTCAGGTAATTTCCAGCCCTGTGCTTCTACTTCATCTGTCACTTTTCTGATCTTGTTTTACTACTACTGTTATTATTATTATTATTATTATTATTAATATTATTACTACTACTACTACTACTACTACTACTAACTTGGTTAACTACAGACTTTCCTACTCATCATTGGTTAAGTTTGTACAATTTCCCCTCTTATTCTCTTATTATTAATTGTCTCCATGTAGATACCTGTAAGAAGTGTTACATTATTATTATTATTATTATTATTATTATTATTACTACTACTTTTGTTAACCACAGCCTCTCCTACTCCCCTCTTATTATTAGTTGTCTCCATGATGATAGCTGTAATAAGTGTTAATAATTATAATAATAATAATAATAATAGAATTGGAATGATACATTATAATTTGTTTTCACCGTGTATGGATTTGTCCTGACTGCCAGATCTTTATTTACCTTTAACACAGTCGATGGGCTGCTCCGGAGAAAGCTCACTCTCTGTCTTCTCTAAAACTAAGGGCATGCTGGAATAATCTGCTTGTGTTTGACGTGTTTCCGTAGCGGGAGTGTTTTTAACTGGAGAGTATGAGATGCAGCACGAGCGGCGAGGATTGGCCCTCATCTTCAACCAGGAGCATTTCTTCAGGGCAGAATCACTGAAACGTCGTGGGACGGCTGCAGACAGAGCGAAACTCACTGAAAGGTGCGAACTCCAGGCCGCCCTGTATTGTTTGACCCCTTTCCCCCCCTCGCTGTTTTCTGTCACACCTGTCTTTGTTTTGGTTTTTGTCTTCTGGCTCCGCCCCTTCCCTCCCGTTTAGCTTTTTCACCTGTCTGTAATCCCACCTTGTCTCAGCTGTTCCCTGTTCACTCCTGTGAATAAACAGAGCTGCTTCATCATAAACAGAGAATAAGAGAGAAATCTGACCGTTCACTGGTGTAAGTTTGGGTCACGTCCTGAACAGTCTTCCTGAAAAATGTCTTTTAAACTACACTAAACTATGTGTATCGTCTTATTAAATCGTTCAAATATAGCACCAAACATCCCTGTTTTTACATAATCTGTGTCTGTGTATATAATATAGAGTGATTCAGAAAATCCCTGAAATGTATTGTGATTAAGTTCAGATTTATGTCAGGGGTCAACACTGAGGAATTACAGGTCAGGGCTGTTGCAGCATTGCTGGTGTTTGCTGTGCCTTTTTGGGACTAGAGATGTAATGACAGTGTGTGCAGTTACTAGAAACACAGAGAGCATTTCTACACCTCATATTCCGTTTAAATCCTTTATTCTGATGGGTTTCACTTGACCAGCAATTTACACTGAGTTTAAAATGTGTAAAATTAAAATTGCTGTCCAGGTTTATGTCAGTACTTTATGTTTCTTTGTTGACCTAAGTAGTCCTTTAAATAAAACATATACAATAAAGCCCACCACGGTGGGAAATATCAAAGTGGATTTTCTTAATTTAATGGGGACATTAACTGTGTAAACCCAAAAGAACATGATATTTTCAGTGTCTGTACACATTTTGTACATCAGTCTTCTTTGAAGTCATGAAATTAGGAAAAGCCATTTAACATCAAGGAGAAAAATATGTAAATTATTTATGATGGGATTTAATTCTGGTTTACGTGTGTCTTGTTCACACCTGTATGTTTAATGTGGATCAGAACAATCTAGATTTAATTCTGATAATACGCATGAAGTGATTGGGTGTGATCTGGTCGTAGTTTCCCTCCTTTGATGTACAGACTTTCATTTTCACTTCAGTGTCGCTGCAGCAGGTCTGAGGGTGTAAACAGCTGATAAACTCCTGATAAACCGAAAGTCGTTCTGCGTTCAGTAATGGAATGAAAGAACAATTTCACAGTGATATTCTGGGTCACTGCTAGCTGTCACCCAGATTTTTATCTCATTAAATGTTAGACCATATTTAAGAGCGATAAGTGGAATCATAAAGGCATAATTCATATCATGCATTTATGTCTGTATATTAGGACTCAACAGTAATGATTTGCAGCTTTTATCTGACCCCACACGGCCGCCTCGGATAAACTAACCAGCTCTTTTTTCCTCATTGGTCGTTGTGAGATTATGTTGGTAATTTAATTAGTGTGTTTTTGTCACCGGCTGCCGAGTTTGTGTGTTAAAGCCAGTAAAAGAGAAAGTGACCGTGAAACTGCCAGGAGGGAAAAGAGGCGGAACTGACAGAGAAAATAAATTTTCCCTCCAAAAAGGCCAGACTGAGTCGGCCGCGCCCCAGGAGGAGGGGCTTTCATGAGCACCTGAGGAAAAACAGGTTGTGTTTGTTTATTTTATTGTTCTTTTTTATGCCAGCACTGTGAGCTCAGGTAGAGCTGCTCACGCTCAAAACCGATTGTGTTTGAGAAACTCGAGACTGTTTGTTTCTGGCTTTATTAAATGACTCAGCGAAGAAGGCCTGCTTTCCTCGCCTTAAATAGGAAATGAACACAGGTGAACTGTGTTACCTACCGATTATGTGCCCTGCATCTCCCTCTGCTGGCTGGGAGGGGTCGGACAGCTGACATGTGGAAACTAAAGACGTATAGAAATGTTGAGCACGGTCTCACGACTTTTTGTGCAGCCATCACGAAATACAATTTAATCAAAATACGTGCTGCAATCATGATTTAAGGCTTTTTCGTGCTAGGACACTGCTTGACTGAGGGACAGTAAGAGAGAAATAAAGAGTTGACTAAGGGACAGTAGGAGAGAAATAACCTTAACCTTAACCCTAAACCGATAATCTAAACCCAACCCCTAAACCTAACCTCAACCCCTAAACCCGACCCCTAAACCCAACCCCTAAATCTAACCTCAACCCTGATTGCCCTAACCCTAACCTTAACCCTAAACTTAACCCTAACCCTAACCTTAACAGTCACCGGTTAGTGCAGATACTGCTGGTGTTACGCACTGTGCATTAAAATACAGGGTAGTGAATCGTCCTAGAACGAAAAAAAAGCCCTAAATTGTGATCGCAGCACGTATTTTGATTAAATTGTTTTTCGTGATTGCTCCATGAAAAGTCATGAGATCAGGTTGAAATGTTTGTGCACATTCTAGAATAAATCCAAATCCACATTCTGGAATTTCTTTTAAATTGTGTAAATTTATGTGAAGAAAACAAAAAAACAACAACAACTTGACATCCCACAGCACTACTGCGTCCTCTAAACCATCATTTAGTGCCTTTAAAGAAAAGAATTGATCAACTGTCTGTGTGTAATTTTGCAAACTTGGTGCCACTTTAAAAAACTTGCTTTCACTTTAAATCTGAATCTTGTTTCAGATTTCAGGAACTGGGGTTCGAAGTGAAAGTCTATGATGATTTATCGAAGAAGAAAATGTTGTACAAATTAAAAAAAGGTAATTTTTACTCTGTTCCAGCATCTCAGAAAACTGCTTTCTGATTACTGTAAATTCTGTAAAATCTGTCACATGTTCTTCACCAAACTCAGCTGCCCGGGCCGACCACACGAACGCCGACTGCTTTGTGTGCGTTTTCCTGAGTCACGGGCAGGACGGTCGCGTCTACGCCTACGACGGCGAGGTCGACATTAAGGAAGTGACGAATCTCTTCAGAGGAGACAACTGCAGAAGCCTCAGAGGGAAACCCAAGATCTTCATCTTCCAGGTGAACCCCAGATGTATTGATTCCATTTTGTGTGACTAAACACAGAATTGTAAATAACCTTTGTCCTGGATTTGTAAACGAAGGCGTGTCGCGGTGAACTCCATGAACATGGTGTGAGCCCCGTGACACCCATGGCCGGAGGGGACAGCGAGACGTCCAATGAGGTGGTAGAAGAAGCTGCCATGATCTGCTCCTTCCCTGCAGGGGAAGATTTCCTCACGTGTTTCTGTGTATCTGAGGGTAAGTCAATTTTTTTTTTAAGTGTTTCACTTCCTTCTTTGTATGTAGTGACGTTACTGTGACAACCAGAGAGACAATAACATTACATCCTCAAATCCACACAAAAAATATGATTATACATATATTATTCCGAGAGCACCGCGTACTTGTAATGTGGTAAAAAAAAAGCCTAAAAATGCCAATTTTTGCAGTGTAAACCCTAAATATGCCCCCAAAACACTTAACCATTTAACCATTTAAACTTAAGCTTAACACATTTCCCTTAAAAAACTTAAAGGTAAACCCGTATCCGTACTGTACAGTTTACACTAGGGCATCAACGACTTGAGATTTTTTCAGGTCGACTTATCCGTCAACAAAGTCGAAGTCGAGTCAACGAGTCGTTTGATGACGTCACACAGACGCAGCGGAGGAACACAGACGTCAAACAGCGAGCAACTTTTATTAAAGTTTTCTGTAACATTAACAGTCAACATGACAATTAAACAAAACAAAACAAAACAAAGGCTGATACCTTGAATTTTCAAGTAAATTTAAGTGTACAACAGAAAGTGGGAGATTTAAGCCGCGGTGCCACTCAGCGTCCTCCGGACCGGACCGCTCATGACTGAAGCTGGGCTTCACTGTATTTCCTTGTTTAAAATGGGTTGTAAACTCTAGTTCTTTTCCAACCTGCGATAAGCTCTATACCTATTTTTTGGCAAAACGCTTGTTTAAACCATAGACATATTACAGGTAGGTGCCGCATTCCTAGTGTTCCTCGTTCACACGATACGTCAGCGCGTGGCCCTACTGCGAGTGGCGAAAGCGCCATGTAAACTAATACAGGTAGACGTGGAAACTGAGTTTTCTGAGGAAAAAACAATAACAGTATCGTTTACATACAACAGATTTTGGTTAAATTGTTTTTAATACAAATTTGTATATCCATTTATGCACTAATAATGGCAATCTATAACACAAAAACTTGGCCAGTGACTGAAAGTCAAAATAGTAAGACTTCAGTTGGCAGTTCTGCTCTTTTTTAAACAGTGTAATGATACACTCTGTGACAAAAATATAAACGTTTTATTGCATAAACATGGGCTTAAGAAATCATTTCTGAAAACATTTCACTCATTCCTTTCTCTCTCACACACACTATGTGGCTACTGTGTTATCACTATAGTGGCTCGGTATCAAATATACACAGGACTGGATCTAAGATCCTTGGAACAGAACTGTCTTACACAGCTTTATCCGTGTGTTACCACTCTGTAATTTAAGAGTGTTCAGTCTGGCAAAGTGGTGCAGCCTTAGTTTAGTTTGTGGAAGACAAGGAGGATAAAATGGTGGTTGTGAATTCCAAACTGTGGCCGGACAAACTGATCAGACATACACTGACTGTTTGCCCTGATGTTGACTGTAGAATAACACGCTGCACTACTTTAACCACCTTGACTGTCCCCTCGGAAGGAATATTCAAACCTCCACTGTGTTTTAATGACACCAAATGGTAGTTTTGATCATATGATGCAGGTTCAGCATCTGTTACCAAACTAGCACGGCACACATCACAGGGCAGCTTTCTCAAAATGTGTCGAACGACAAACCCTGGTAAGGCTGAACAACTGTTTTGATTATATTTGTCCATTATAAAATCCCGTATTATAGGGCTTACATTTAGCCAAAACGTTGTTTGGAGGCTGCCTTGAACACAGGCATGCAGAGCTTTGCTCGCTTAGCTAAGATTAAGATTTATAAAATGGGATTTTATAATGGCAGGGATGCCGGGGGTGTCAGCGCCACCTACCGTAGAGGAGTGTACACAGGAGGGAACACCTCTCTGCCTGTTCAGCCGTGCATAAGGCATAATTGATGGATCGGTATAGCGTGAGATGACAGTCAGATGCGTGTGTCTCAATGCGTGAGAGTTGGCAACCCTGAAATGTGCAAATATAATCAAAAGAATTGTTCAGCCTTTGCTTTGAAATGCAATCATCCGGGATCTGGTTTGGAGCGTACAGCCGTTTGTAAAACGCCAAGCAGCACATCTTTATCCGCTACTTCACTTCACAGCGGCGCCTCTCGCAATATGGCGGCGACACTGCTGTACGATGCTGCTGGTCATGCAGTGTCATGTAATATTTTTAAATCTTTTGAAAATAGTTGTTTTAAATACTTTTGAAGAACATCATGATGTGTGTACATATTATTGTAATTAGTATATTATATACTATGTGTATACTGCATATTTACTGCAGTTATATACCACATACGCCAATGTTTATGTAAATCCCTCTGTGTGTGTGTGTGTGTGTGTGTGTAATGTCATTATATATATATATATATATATATATATATATAAAATCTCCTTCT
>JBBJLS010039516.1:0-14004 GCA_037577275.1 Bryconaethiops microstoma
CACATCCTGTTTATATACACTGTGATGTGATTATTTCCGACATCCCGTGCGCGTCACGTGACTCGTGCATGTGACAGTACCCCGCCCCCAGGACCGTCACCAGACGGACCCGGGCTGGAGGATACCCGACAACGGTAGTCCTGAATTAGCGTCGGGTCCAGAATGAACCGCCCGGGAACCCAAGACCGTTCTTCCGGGCCGTAGCCCTCCCAGTCAACAAGGTGCTGGGTGCCACGACCACGGCGTCTTGAATCAAGGATCCGCCGGACGGTGTAGGCAGGACCACCGTCAATGATCCGAGGAGGCGGAGGATCCGGGGTAACAGGTGCCAGGGGTGACGTGATGAAGGGCTTGAGTTGTGAGGAGTGAAAGATGGGATGGATCCGGAGACTGGCAGGCAGCTGGAGCCGGAAGGTGACAGGGTTTATCCGGTGAGTGATACGGTATGGTCCGATGAACCGGGGGGATAATTTTCTAGACTCAGTGTGAAGGTGAAGATGCTGAGTGGAGAGCCATACCCTGTCACCTACGTGGAACAATCATCCCGGGGGGTGTCGACGGCGATGTTGTTGGACGTACCGCTGGTTACTCTTCAGAATGGACCTCCGAGCTTGTTTCCAGAGCCGTTGACACCTGCGGACCAATTGTTGGGCCGATGGCACGTTCTTGGTGTTCGAACATCGGAGGCTGGAAACCATAACATACCTCAAATGGACTGAGGATGTTAGGAGGTTATGCGACAACTCAGCCCAAATGAGGTAGTCGGCCCAGGAACACTGCCGATCTGCCACAAAGCATCTCAGGAAGCGCTCCAGCTGTTGATTGGCCTGCTCCGTCTGACCGATGGTCTAAGGGTGGTACCCAGAGGAGAGACTGCACGTAGACACGATCAGACGGCAGAAGGTAGCCCAGAACTTGGCTGTGAACTGGGGTCCTCTGTCCGAGACGATGTCCTTGGGGAACCCATGCAAACGGACTACATGCTCGATGACCAGTTCTGCGGTTCTTTTAGCAGTGGGGAGCCCAGGGAGTGCGACCAGGTGCACGGCCTTGGAGAATCAGTCTACGATGGTGAGGATAGTGTTTTTCCCTTTAGACTCTGGCAGGCCAGTGACAAAATCCAGTGCGATGTGCGACCAGGGACGTCGAGGAACAGGAAGAGGTTGGAGCTCGCCGGTGCTGGGTCGGTTGACAGTTTTTGCTCTGGCGCACACCGCATATGCCTGGACGTAGGTTCTTACATCTTTGGCCATCCGGGGCCACCAGAAGGCACGTTGAAGGGAATTCATGGTGCGATTGATCCCAGGATGGCCAGCGATGGTGGAGTTGTGTGCCCACTGAAGAATTTCGGTTCTGATGGCTGTGGGCACGTAGAGTCGTCCAGGCGGCATTCCTGCCAGAGCGGGCTCCAAGGTCTGCCCCTGGCGTACTCGATCTTCTAACTCCCACCGGAGGGGCGAAACAATTAACTGTGGTGGAATCACAGGCGTGGGTTTGGAGCGGGGGCTCTCCCATTGATGTTGGCGGGAGAGGGCGTCAGCCTTGGTGTTCTTCGACCCCGGTCGATAGGAGGTGGTGAAATTAAATTGTTCAAAGAACAATGGTCACTGCGCCTGGCGAGGATTTAATTGTTTCGCCTGCTGGATGCCTATGAGATTTTGGTGGTCGGTCCAGACGATGAATGGGTCACTGCCGCCCTGGAGCCAGTGACACCATTCCTGCAGAGCCCACTTGATGGCCAACAGCTCACGGTCCCCTACCCCGTATCGCTGTTGAGTGGGGGTAAATTTTCTGGAGTAGTAGCCACAGGGATGTAATTTGTGGTCTAGACCTCGTTGGGAAAAAACGGCTCCTACGCCCACATCGGAGGTGTCCACTTCCACAACGAACGGCTTGGCAGAGCCCGGGTGAATGAGGATGGGTGCTGATGTGAAGGCGGTGCAGAGCTGATGGAAGGCGGTGATGGTTTCAGGGATGAGCTGGAAGGAGGTCTTGGATGGCCGAGTGAGAGCAGGTGCCGCGACTGAACTGAAGCCCTGGATAAAGCGGCGGTAGAAGTTCGCAAACCCCAGAAAGCATTAAACTGTTTAAGCGTGGTGGGTAGAGGTCAGCTACACACAGCTGCCGACTTCTGGGGGTCCATGGCCACCTTCTGAGGAGATATGACGAATCCCAGGAAGGTGGTGGAGCGCTGGTGGAAAGCGCATTTTTCCAGCTTGCAGAACAATCAATGGGCCAGCAACCTCTTAAGAACTGCTCGGACATGCTCCTGCTCGGTCTTTGAATAGATGAGGATATCATCTAAATAAGCGAAGACCCATCGACCCAGCATGTCACGGAGGATGTTGTTGATGAACTGTTGGAACGCTGTCGGACTGTTGCACAAGCCGAAAGGCATTACCAGCGTCTCGTAGTGGCCAGTGTGAGTGATGAAGGCTGTCTTCCACTCATCGCCCTCCCTGATGCGGACCAGATTGTATGCACTTCGGAGGTCCAGCTTGGTGAAAATGGATGCACCAGAGAGAGCGTCCAGGGCGGTGTTGGTAAGAGGAAGTGGATGATGGTTCTTCACCGTGATCTTGTTCAGGCCCTGGTAGTCGACACATGGACGGAGTCCTCCATCCTTCTTCTTAACAAAGAAGAACCCCACAGCCGCTGGTGAGGAGGAGGGGTGTAGAGTCCCGTTGCGGAGTCCTTCGGACACATACTCCTCTATGGCTCCTTGTTCCTCGTTAGAGAGAGAGTAGAGGTGGCCGTGGGGTGGCACCGTTCCTGGAAGGAGGTCTATTTTTAAATCGTAGGGTCGATGAGGAGGCAACTGGACCGCCTTGTGTTTACTAAAGATCTCCTTTAGATCTTGGTATTCCTCAGGAAGGGTGCTAGCGTCGACATCCGGGTCTTCGGGCTCCCCGGAGCACGTCCCAGCCTGCACCGTTAGACAAAGCTCGTGACAGGTCGGACCCCATTGAAGTATCTTGCTGCGCATCCATGAGATGAGGGTATCATCTTTCGACAGCCAGGGGAATCCGAGGATGAGTGGAGGTGAGTTGATTTGAGTTATGAGGAGTTGAATGGATTCCGTGTGGTTGTCGATGATGAGGGTGATGGGTATGGTGCGGTGAGTGATGGGACTTAGTTGGAGTGGCCGACCGTCAATGGCGGTGATTTTAACTGGCTGGGATAACGCCTCAAATTTCACACCCAACTGTTCAGCATAAGTTCGGTCAATGAAGTTGCCGGCAGCCCCAGAGTCAACGAAGGCATCGACACTGACCCATTCGTGGCTGAGCTGGATGTTAGCTGGAAGAAGGAGACGGGAAACGGTAGGTTGAAAGGAGGCTGAAATCGTGAGACCAAGTGAAGACCTCCCCCTACTCACGTGGACTGACCGTTTCCCGGATGGAGCGGACAGACGGCACGATGGTGTGAGGGGGAGGCGCAGTAGGCGCAGAGGCCTTTGCGGTAACGTCTAGTCCGCTCCGCAGAATCCAGCGAGGCACGCCCTAACTGCATGGGTTCCCCGGCTCCTGAGTGGGCTTTGGACGGAGGTGGAGGATCCGGGAGTGAGTGAAGGCAGGGCGTGCAGTGGTCGGGTTCGCTGGCGGCAGGGTACAAGGGGCGGCTTTGGGGCGAGAGCTCAGATGTTGGTCTATCCTCATGCAAAATTGAATGAGATCCTCCAGGGTGTCTAGGAGCTCTAGCCCGGTGAGTTGATCTTTAAATCGGGAAGCCAGCCCCTCGTAGAAGACCGTCTGAAGTGCAGAATCCCCCCAGTCCGTCTGTACCGCGAGGGTACGGAATTCAGCCGTGTATTTGCTGATTGGATAGTCTCCCTTCCGCAGATGGTATAAGCGAGATGCAACCTCCACCTCGCTGTCCGGGTGTTGAAATGCCATCTTGAGCTGGTTGGTAAAATGGCTGTAGCTGTAACAGGCGTCCGTATCAGCCTTCAAGACGGCAGCAGCCAACTCAGCTGCCTGCCCGGTGAGGAGGGAGACAAGAAGGGCCATGTGACTGCGGTCAGATGGATACACCTCGTGCTGGAACTCAAAGATAAGAGAGAGGGTGGTTAACAGTGCATCACACTTCCCATCTACACCATTCCATTTTTCCGGTAGAGAGAGATCTTGGGTCTGAAAAGTGGGGCTGGTATGGGTATAGATGAAGTGGTCGGAGCGGCTGGCTGGACCGCTGGTTCCTTGACAGGTGGTGGAGTCTTACTCTGCTGCAGAAGAGTGACCTGCTGACGCAGGCCATGCACCTCCTGCTGCAGCTTCTGGGTCTCCTCCCCCTGCCGATTCACAAGTGAGACCAGCACGACCCAGTCCGCTGGGCTCACAGTTACAGACTCAGTCATTCTGTCATGGTAGAAGAGAGAACACGAACGTACCTTGTCCGAAGTGATGCCCGTGTAGCGTGAAGGAAGAGCCCAAGCGCAGAAAGAAGTGAGAGGGCTGGATATTCACGCACTTTGTTCTGCAAATGCTCACAACAAGAGTTAAGATTCCCACTGGAATCCGCGTTCACAAACATGCAGAGTGTAAGGTGAGTACTCACATGAGGAGGGGAGGCTCGTCTGGAAGTCGGGCATCCGGAACTCAATGACTGAGTGAATCGGAAATCCTCACATCCTGTTTATATACCCTGTGACGTGATTATTTCCGACGTCCCGTGCGTGTCACGTGACTCATGCATGTGACACTAGGTTTCACCAAATATCATGCAACTGTTTTAATCGACACTTTTCTCCCAACTAGGTACACGTTCAGAGCTCCACCCTGGCTGGCGGTGTCGTCATTGGGGCTGCCATGACAACAGTTCCATGGATAGACATGATGCTTGGCTTCTGTGCAGCTTTTTTGTCAACACTGGGATTCCGATATATGAAGGTGGTCTACAAAAGACACACAATCGATCATGATCTATTTTGTTCTGAGGGCAAGCAGACTTGATTGGCTTTTCATTGGTCATTATGTCACTGCAGTATAAGAGTGTTCTATGGTTTGTGCACTGACTAGCCACTTTATTGGAAACACCTACCTTGCTGGTGTGCACTTAACAGAGAGCATATCTGTTGCTGCACTGTTCATCAGTGCAGTACAGACCTGTCCCTCACTGGTCATTTTTAGATGTTGGACCACTCTCAGCTTAGCAGCATCACTGACGCATGTAAAAATCCACGGCAATACCGATGTGTCTCAAACATTCATGCCAGCATTACACAAATTGCCATGTTGTTACCTTGTCATAGTCATTGCTGTTCTAAAAACTGTCTATCACTCAAATAACTGGTCAACAGTTGTCCACTGATCAGCAGGGCTAGGGGTGCAGTAACAAACAGACTTCTGTCTATAATCATACACCAATAAACATAACCTATAGGGAAGGTGGAGCTAATTAATTGGCCATAGACTGAAAGTACAAATTACTAATAAGGTGGCCAGTTACTGGAAACAGAAGGTAGGTGTTTCTAATAAAGTGACCAGTGAGCGGAAGAACAAAGTAGGTGCTTCTGATAAAGTGGACAATGAGTATGCATTGTATGGGTATGAACTGGAAAAAAGGTGGGGAGCCTTAGGAAGACCTTTATGGTAAAAAAGTGGTAAAATTGTGGTTAAGCATCAACAAGTATTTCTCTCAACCCCAGGATAAGCTTCAGGTACCAGCAACCCTAGTGAGGATTTAGTGGTTACAGAAAGTGAATGAGTGAAGTCTATCTCTCTCTCAGGGCCACATGTTGTTTACTTTTGAGTGCCACGACACATGTGGCGTCATGAACGTACACGCTGTTCCGGGAATTTTGGGACAGTGTGCCTTTGTCATTATTGAGATGATTGGAGCTGCGGATGCCACAGTGTAAGTCTGAAACTCGTAATAATGACATCACTTTTGTAGGTTAACAGGCAGCAGAACATGTCAGGATAACCATGCTGTATGGTATAATAATAATAATAATAATAATAATAGTAATAGAAGTGATAATAATAATAATAATAATGATAATACATAGTTATGTAACACCTTTTATTCCTTTAAATGAGCTGAGAGTACTGGTTTATTTTGTATTTATTTTGTTTTATTCTCAGTGCTGTCAGGCTTGCAGTGCATAACATCTGTATTTTGCTGATCACCGTCAGCATGAGCATGGTGTTGGGCACCATCACAGGTATGGTCATAAACCTAGAGTTCACTTTAGGTCAGTGTATTAGTTCCTCATTTGGTGTTATCATTCAAATGAGTAAGATCAAATCCAGTTTATACATGTTTTGTTCCACATTGTAAGACATTTGTCAGTGTGTTTTGGTCAAATAAGCTGCAGTTTCACCAAAGAGTTTTTTAGATCTAGTTTCACATGTTCCCACTACACTGTCACATTGTGATTCCATTCATTATCTGATGATTGGCCAGCTGTTGTAGTTTATCATTGGTCTGAGCACCTTCATAGCGCACTGCTAAGATTGCATTGCTGTGCTTTCATAAAAGTTAATGTAAAGGCTTTTAAACAGAGCAGAGCAAGGGAGCTCCAGGATCAGTGCTGGGAACCTGTACCTTAGACTACCAATTCTTTCCTTGTTTCTAAATCTACAGGTCTTCTTCTCAGTGCGAGGTTCTGGAAATCGCAACAGGACAGAAAGTGCTTTGATGACCAGGAATTCTGGGAGGTGTGTGGATTTTTAATCTTTTATTTATTTTCTTTAGTTATAAAGCCTCTTTTAGCCATAGCAAGCACACCTCAGTCCTGACGCATTTAGAAACCCTTCAGACAAGGTCTAGATCTGTTTATAATTAAAACCTTATTACTGTCAGGTCTGGGTCAGTAACTGTGGGTGGCCGCTAGAGGCCGCCAAGAATGTAGTTTTCTTTATTCCTGAGCACACCGTATTTGAGTTAAAGATTTATTTGTGTCAGCTGCCAGTGTGCTCAGGAATAAGTGAATTTATGTTCTAGTTGGGTGTTGGTGTTTTTGTGCTCGTATTTAAGTTAGTTTGAGGTGGACCTTAGTGTCGGACCAACGTCACCCTGGCGTTTTGTGTGCCTTTTTTGAATTCTAAAAATAAACAAAGAAGCAAAATGGAAGTCTGCCTCCGTGCCTGCCCTCATTTGGGGAAAAAGGGGAAAACGTGAGAATTACCTGGACAAATCTAAGCCATTTACATTGATTTCCTATTTAAAACATGCTTGTTTTTTTATATGTTTTACAGTTTCCACATGTAATGCTGGACAAGTGAGAGGGAACAAACGGACGAGTGGATGAAAACAGAGGAGAACAGGGACCAATTCAATAAAGACTTCTACACGTCTTCTGTGTATGGTGTTTTAGTGTGTATGTGTGGTTGTGGGATGTCTAAATAAACATTTAACCATCTCTGAGAGGATGAAAATGCATTCAGTCCCATAACAAGGCAATGTTGTCTAAAATGACATGATTCAATTATAGAAACCCTGTCAGTTATATAGAAAAGCTCTTGTTCTTACTGGATAATGGCAGTGTGTAATCAAGAACAGGCCCCTTTCCAGTGCATCTAATTTTGCCTACCATATGAAAGGGAGATGTTTATACTATATATATTTGTTTGCTAAGACTTTGTCATCTGATTTGTTAATGGATTACTCTGGCATTTCTACAGCATATGGCCAAATACCACAGACAATAATATTTTATTTATTTATTTTTTTAAACTGTGTTTCCGTTTTTTGTTGCCACATCTTTACTTTCCAGTTTCAGCTCACAAATTCAACACACTATTCAAATTGACCAATAAAATTAGAAGATGCAAAAATAAATGAACCACAAATCCCAGAACTGAATGGATACTGTGATTAACTTCTCTCTTTGGAGAGAAAGAAGAAAAAAGATTTACATTCACAACTTTGATACATCCTCTACAGAGAACGCATTTCTAAACTTTATTACACAATGGGTCGGTTGCCCGGACAGGGATTAAGCCTAGTCCTGGATTACGTAGTGCTGTGAATAGAGATTTTCCATTGAAAAGGAAAGGGTTGTCCAAGACTAGGTGTAATCCCTGTCTGGGAAACCTACCCAAAGACTGATTTCACAGGTCAACAAAAATTTTTTTGTAATCATCAGAAACCACAACACTCTCTTCTAAACCATTTTTTCATGCTGATTTCAGATCTGCTTTCAGAATTTTTCAGTCTCATCAACTTTTTGAATTATAAGTATTATTAGATTTGCAATAGACTTGCATGCGGCTTTTAATAAACTGCAGGCACCAATCAAATAACTTTTAAAATTTTTTCAGGGCGAAGTCAGGCATCACACTGTGGCACAGATATAATGATCAGTGTTTCCACTGTTTCTTCAAAAATGCTTAGCATATGATTATTATATGCTAATTATACCACTATCATGCAATATTCAACTAGCTTCATCACAAAAACTGTACGTGCTAGGGACAAACTAAACACAGATTTGAAATCAGCATGAAAAACACTACAAATAAACTTATAAACTTATCTCTGATGATTCTGACATGTTTACCTGTATTTACATATCCTAAAAAAATGGCCTGAGTACAAGTTCCAAAATGTCTCAGCAAAAAATTGAGATCTAAAAAAATGTGTTCTAAAACTGGAAATGAAATGCTATGTTTGTGTGTACTTATTTTCACCAAGTGTGTGTTAGTTCTCACAACAGTGAAATGGTTGTCTATGGTAATCTACTGTATACCATGGAGATGAGGAGCCTACTGAAAAGTCTGTTCCTTCAACTGAAGTTGATATATAATTAGAAATCAAATTTACAACACTGTCCTGTATTAACCATTTCACTACAATAATACATGACATCTGTACTTTACAGTACTGTACCACTATATTACAAAGGCCCTGTTCATACCTAGTATTAATATCGGTCTCAAATGTGCCTTCAGTGACCTCTTGCATTCGGATATAACAACTAAAAATTACTAGCATAATAAAAATGGAAAAAGAAAATGATGCCACAAAAGGTTCATAGCGTGATGCCAAATATGAATAGATATCAAGAGAACCTTTGAAGAACATGTTTAATGAAACCCAATATAATGTAAAAGACCAAGAAACCTTCATTTGGAGAGCTTCTTTCCTGCGTATTGCCTCCCTACCAGTAACGTATTTATTCCAGGCAATCAAGGAAGGACTTCTGAATACATTAAAAAGTGAGCCGAATCAGACAAATATTGCACAAGTGCTTGTTAAAGAATAGGTTGTTGAAAACATTTATACCAGAATTTAACAGGTAATTTAAGATTAAGACAAAAAAACAGCTTTTTCAGTTCTACTGTGTACAGTTCGCCTACAAATGTTATGTGGCCATAAACGTCCAAGAAGCCTTCCGAAGGTGGCTGAATGAAGACGCAAGGTTATGCCAGTTGTGGACGGGGCCAAAGATGGAAATATCACAAATAAAAATAAGCTGCAAGCTGAAAACTTCATGTGTCATCTTCCAATAATTTTATTTGCTTTTACAGATACAGTTCGCAATTGAAATATCTTTACTTTTTTGTCACAAAAAGTATTGACGAAATGCATAAGCTTACATTCGTTTAGTGTTTCTAAGTAACAAACACCACTAAACAGTTGGCGCTGAAAAGGCTGCTTTCTCCCATCAATGTCGGCACTCGGTCCGACCACAGAAATATGAAAATTGTGCTTGTACATGTCTTTTCTGTACAGCAGCCACTTTACATAAATAGAGTGCAAACTTAAAGCTAAAAACTACTGAACCTTACTCAAGAGTACAAAATGAACATAAGGGAGAGCATTACAAAGAGCAAAAGAGGAGTACTACCTCCAGTGCTGCTTGGTCAACATAAGAGTCTATATAGAGGCCTATATACTTGAAATATTTGAATTTGAAGGGGCACTGTTGCATTTGTTTGGAATACAGTTAGCAATAGCATGACATTAGCAGAAAGGATACCGAGGGATGCAAGACATCACTTAAAATGACATGAAAGTATATTTAATGGTACATTTATTTATTAAAAATGACTTCACAAAGAATTAAGAGAACTAAGCGGAAATGAAAATGCACTCTATGATTCGTTTTGGCTCATTGATGATCCTGTTAGATGCAGATTCACGCTCAGTTTGTTACACTTTTTACACAGAACATACAGGAATATCAAAAATGGACCTCATACCACCACTTCCACTTCAGACTGTCCTAAAAAAAGTTAACGACATGTTCTCACTCACAGGCAGACTACACCTGATGTATCCCAATGAAATCACTGTGAAGGATGCTCAGTCAGATCAAGCCCACAGAGGTGTGAGATGTGAGTAAATATTGCACAAAACAAAAAACCCCCAAAAAACATGAAAGAATGGTGGCTTCAAAAACTACATGAAAGATCAGTGCAATGTTGGTATAACGAATCTGAAAAAGGTAAACTTGGAGGGTTTGCTGCACTAAAGAACATTGAGTAACAGTTCACTGAACAGCAGTGTTTGGATGGTTACACGACACCTACGTAAGCCTTTCATTATATATGTTAATGAAGAATTATATATGTGCCATGTAGTTTCACAAACTCTCCTTCAGTGAAGTGTTATATAAAGTGGTCTTGTTTGCTATGCCAGCACTCTGCAGTGACACGGTCTCCTTTCCTCTTACGGATCGAATAATTGGTCTCAAAAACCTTTACTAAAATTGAGCAATTTTAAGTGTGGTTTAAAAATATAACAGGTCTTGGTGTGTTGTACAGCAGAATCTCCGCACTGGTTAGCAGTGAGGTAGCTTGAGCTGTTGACACATGGCTGAAGAACACTGGCAGTTGCACATGGGAAGAGCGAGCATACTAAAAGAGTGGAGAGGAAAGAAAATAGAAAAAGGAAGGAAGAAACAAACAGTATTAACAGACTCTGGGTTTATCATCAGGGTCAGGGAGATTGCATTTTCACTGCCAAAGGTCCTCTGTACGTCCAAACTTGAACACCAAGCCCCTAGAGATAGAAAAAGCACAAATTCATAGATTTATATAAGAGACATATATAAAGTAGATAGATATATAAAGTAAAGTGAAGAGTGAAGTAAAGAGTGCAATGATTAGTCATAGTTGTGAATTATGGAAAAAAGTCATTGCCCCATTTCCTTAAAGGCAGAGTTCATGATACTCATATTCATTCAGAACTACTGTGATACACTACAGAAAGTCTAAGAGGTGATACAGCTTGTGCCGTTTCACTGTGTTATAAAACAAAAAACTGACTGTTGCAGACTAGACGACGGCCCGGATCAAATTTCCAGGCTCCAGTCTTACAGACTTTGGACCTACAATCTGTTATGTTCGGTGCTCAAGGTCATCATGTGTAACATACAAATCTGTAGGGCTACAAGCATATTTAAAGAATGAGTAAGGAAAATTCAGCTTTCCTCTCATATTGTGCTTCTATGTATGTTTTTTTTTTAAGCTGGAAAAGTGTGAGTTGAGCTTCACCTTTGCATTTTTAAATGCTGCTTCTGCCTATGCATCTCCTTGTTGCTAAGCAACAACAGAATCACAAATGTCAATCATCTGTGCCAGCTGGCTGTCGTTACGATATGTATAAGCTGAAAGCAAAGGCACTTTTAGAGAGGGATCTAGTCTTAACTGGAAAGTGTGGTGCTACCAGCTAAACAAGCTGGAAAAGAATTGCTTTTTGTTCGAGTTGTGTTAATTTTTGACCTGAGAATTCATATAGTCCAGGGTGCTTGGTGACTACACCTGTCACCAAAAGCTTCCTTTTGAAAACAACAACAACAACAAAAAAAAGGCAATGGTTTTCAAAACCAAAAAGAACGTGATCCCTACAGTCCTTTGGACTTTCTTGGTAACAGGAATGTTAAGACTATATATCTGCGAGTCCAGGGAAAGCTGGAGATTTACACTAGGTATTTGATGGAGCAAAGTGAGAGAAACCTCAGAAGGCCTCAAAAATGATTCAATCAGTTCATTAACTGCACAGTAAAAGATGAAAGATCTATTGCTAAAATGTTTAAAGTTTTAACGTATTCTTGTGGTGTGTGTACTATACATTCCATTTTTAAAAAATGAAACCACCATTTTATGACACGAATTTAAATGCAAATCTATTAACGCAAACATTAGGGTTCACACACCTTCTTGAAAATCAAATTCAATGACTTCAAGGACACGACTTCCCCAAAGACCAAAACCCAACATTGTTTCAGACTCAGATCAAGGTACATTACTGTTACAACACTGTGTGTTTTATGTTAGCTTTCTTGCCACAGTCTAACCTGCATCATTTCACTTAAATCACTCATACACGACCATCATGAAGAAGGGGGTGCGTGAAACAAGCAAGAATAGACTGTGGAAGACAAGCAGACAGCCGGTGGGAAGTAACCCATTTCCTAAAGTTAAGGTTAAGAAGTATCAAGACCTTCCATTTCTATTCTAAAAATGTTCAGATTGAATAACTTTCAATTTTCAATAAGTTTTTAAGGTCTTCATTTTTTTTCTCCACGCATTCACCAACTTTCAAGAATTTTAAGCACCCAAGGGAACCATTAAATACTAAATTCTTCAATAGCACCTGCATATCATCACATGTTTGAAAACATACCCAAAGAAGATGAATGCATTCTGAAAGAAAACAGCAATTCCAGGGTAAACTGCTTCCTTCGCTGTTGATCATAAAAACAACAGAAAAAAACAGCAGAAGTGAATTATACACCTCAATAATTCAGGAAGGGCTGAGCCCAGTATAAATAATGATGGTAAAGCCACAGATTGCGGCTTGTGGCAATGCACTGATATGCAAATGCCTACATGAAAACATAATGGAAAAGAGCAGTTCAAGCAGGGAATGAAAGCTTACCAGGCACGACAAAACCTCCAAACAGAATCCACATGGAAGCGATGAGAGATCCAAAGGCCAACATGAAGCCAATGAAGAGCCACACTCTGGCTCCTGTGTAATCACATAGTACAAATAACATGCATTTAGCACCTACACACTGAAGAGCATAATGCTGCAAACTGTTGCTAGACATGGACAGGGACCATGTGTAGCAACACAACACCATACACTTAGGATGTTTTTTTGAGGGAGATTAGGTACATTTGGCAGAGAGTGAAGGCTGTCGTTGAGCCACGTCCAGAATATCGTTTTATGGTACTCGTGAAAATGATGATTAAAGCGACCACTTCAGCAGTCAGCTACTTTTGTCACATTACTCCCTACTTCAAGTGATGTTTTGGCAGGAAATGAAAATGAAAGTTAAGGCTCTTCATTTGCAACTGAGTACACAAGGACAGGCCACACTTCTTATAATTGAGGTGAAATGTGTTACTGTATCGGAGGTATGTGATGTATGCAAGCCTTACCAGTACAAAACAGACTGAAAGTAACCTTCTCAAGGGCACAAGACAGTAAGGCTAGGCAATATGAAAACTTATATATATATATATATACACACACATACATACATATATATATATAGGTACTCTAAACTCTAAAAAGGTTCTTCACCCTTATACATCTCATTTGTGAAAACAATTCTTTAAAGAACCATTCACTGAAAAGTTATTTATAGAGATGCTCTGATCGATCGGTTGCCGATCATAATCGGCCGATAATTGCTTTGGGAAATTTGATCGGCAGTCTCTATAATGGCCGATATAGAAAAGCCAATCAGATGACGCAAAACTCGCAAGACAATTTTTTTGCGCGCTGCAAAAAATGGCTTCACCGGTTTGGCAATTCTACGTGTTGTGTGAAAAAGACAATACATTAGCAATCTGCAACCTGTGTAACAAGCCAAATCCACGAGGCGGGAAGCACCCAAAGCATTTTAACATGACGAACCTCATCAGACATTTGAAGGTTAGTCACGTAAAGGAACATAAGCAGTTTTCAAAGTTGGCTAGCGCTAAGAGAGAACGGGAGAGTTCAGCAACTTGCGCACCATTCACTCAGCCGTCGGTAACAGAGACGTTTCAAAGACAGCAACCCTACTGCAAGGACAGTAAGAAGCATAAAGAAATA
>JBBJLS010039527.1:0-14003 GCA_037577275.1 Bryconaethiops microstoma
CCTTTGGGATGAACTGGAATGGAGATTGTGAGCCAGACCTTCTCATCCAACATCAGTGTCTGACCTCATAAATGCTCAACAGAATGAATGGGCACAAATTCCCACAGAAACACTCCACAATCTTGTGGAAAGCCTTATAGAGTGGAAGCTGTTATAGCTGCAAAGGGGGGAGCAACTCCTTATTAAAGTCTATGTATTTAAATGCAATGTCATTGAAGTTCCGGTTGGTCTAATAGTCAGGCGTTCCAATATTTCTGTCCATATAGTATTTTTTCTGTATATTTTTCTATCTGCACTTTTTGTAATCAAATAGGGATTACTTCAGTTTTGTATTCAAGCTTGACTTTGTTGTTTTTGTTGTAGATTATTGAAATTTTGTAAATGGAAATGCTTTGTCATGGGCCATGTTTTTTGGACTTTTTTATTAGCTTTTGTGGCGCTTGTTGCAGGTATTTCCACCTATTAAAAAAAAAAAACAGCCAAATGCATGACACTGGGTCTGAACCCTTTTTTAAGGTTGCATGACCGTGACCATAGGCTTTGGACCGCCAAAGAGATAACCTATGTGTTTGCTAGAAGGTATTGACCTGTCCCATCATGTCATTTTAATGAAAATTAGGCCTAAACATTATTTACAACTTCGTCATTGTTCTATGAAACATTGTTGCACATATGACCATGCCAAGCAGGAGACTGTGTACTGTGGAAAAAGTTGAATGTGACACACCTAGTTTATGTGGACAAACTAGAAACTCTTGAGTCTTCAGCCTAAATTATGACACACCTGCTGTCACAACGTCAGAGAACAGAATGAAAGTGTGTTTATATCTTCCAAGTACTTTATGTACAATTAAGAATCTGATACTGGAGACCTAAAAAAGCATGAATATGAAATAAATAGCCTGGCTCTATAAACTAATTACCTCCATAGTGGTTTATTTTCAGTGGGCAAAAATGTTATCCAAATGCACAAACCAACATTTGTGCAAATCTCTTTGAAATCAGATGTTCAGAATGCTAGTATTACAGTTTTTGAGATTATTCACTGTTTTGAGAATGCAACTGGTCTAGATTTCTTTTGTTTATATGGTCCAAACAAATTTTATGAACATTTATTGACATTAATTGCTGACCTAGACAATATTTTCAGTCACCCTGTTTTGGGTTCTTGTCTGTTTGCACAGTTTTGCCTTAGTCTAGCTTGCATAGTTTTGAGGTTACCCTTTCTGAAGCCCCACTGGAGTTCATTAGCCGGGTCTTTCCCCTGTTTTCAGTGAGGCCGTGTGTGTGTGTGTGTGTGTGTGTGTGTGTGTGTGTGTGTGTGTGTGTGTGTGTGTGTGTGTGTGTGTGTGTGTGTGTCCTGGGGAGGGGGTTTCCAGTAATTCCTAATGATTATAACGCCTCATCACACACACAGCAACACGCGTCCCCTCTCTACTAGTCGAATAGTTGAAACAGGGTGCCGATAAATTGAGTACTGGTACAGAATCAACTGTATCTGTTCTACTTCCGTTTTTGTCAGCATATGGCAATGGAAATTTTAGTTGTGTGATATTCTTAGCTTGTGAATCTTAGAGTTGACGAAGGACAAGGGCAAAACTGATTCATTCAGGCAATTTTGAGTCTTTATATAATTGCTGATGAGGATTTAGCATATCAGTTTAGGATTTGTACGCTATTTGTGCAGTTTTAAGAAAATTGAGTGAGTTAAACCCATTTAGCCTGAAAAACATTTTAGGCTTTGAATTAGAGAAGGGTGATAAAGTGGTGTTGGAAAATTTCTTGAAGTATTGTAATATTATATTTTTGCCATGTTGCCCAGCCCTTTTTCCAATAAATGTCAGTGTATTGCTGGAATTTTCTTCTAAACTATCCGAAAAAAACAAGTGTTGATTTAGTGTTAGTGAAAAAATGTGTGTGGGTGTGAGAACTATATATGTGTAGCTTGCCTGGCCGGCTAGGCCCCAAATAAAAACTAATTTCTCCCCAGACCCCCTCCCCCTGTCTGTTTGCAATACCCCCAGCGAGGCGTTACATTCCAGAGACCCACATATTTTTGACGTGTGATTTGAATTTATTTATGCTCAAACACTCTGGACTTTTGAGATTCTTGGACAATTGCACTTTCTTCAGAGGGAACTGTGCCTCTTTCTTTGTGTCAACAGTCCTATCTATCTTCACAGAAATTGCAGTTTGAATTAGTCCTAATATAAAACTAGACATAATAAGTCATGTTGAAGGCTATGAAATGTTTTTACAGACCTTGGAGACTGTCGTTCATTGCAGCGAGTTTTAGTGTACAGTTATTTGCTGCCCAAGTGTTTATTGTCCTCCTTTTTTTTCTCTCTCCTAGATTTCAGATTCCTTGAAGTATTTAGCGGAGAGGTTGGAGTAGAGCAATCCGGTGTTACAAAACCAAGAAGGACTTCTTACCACTGGACAGAAATATCTGGGCTGTTCTGGGCTGTTTGGTTGAGATACTTTTTCAGGTTCCAAGGCTAACAACTCTTGCTTTTGTAGCAGGAACGTTTTTTTATTGCTTTTTTTTTTTATATCTGCCTTTTGTGAGCTGAAGAAGAGCTACTGTTGAGTGCTTTGTGATATGAGGGTTCATGTTGAGGGACAAGCAGATATTGGCCTTCTAAATGTTACCATGACCTCAGAGAAGGCCGCTCCAGGTTTTATATCTTCCTCCTCTGCAAAATACAGAAACCAGCTGTTGTCTTTGGATTATGAGTTACCTGAAAGAAGCAGCTCTGAGCCACAGCTCACTTGTCAACTCCCTTCACCCAAGGACTACCAGCACTCTAAACCTTCTGAACAGACATGCATAGGCCATGGTGCAGGGTGTCTTATGGATACCAGATCTAAGAGTTTGGACAGCCTGGGATGTGTTCATGGGAGCATGTATTGCTGCATGGCTGAAGGATTTTCGTGCAAGCAGTCCTTTGGGACCTGTGGGCCAGACAAAACGAATGGGAACTGCCAGGAGGCCACCCCTCCGGTTGGAGGCTGGGGAACGAGGCTTCAGCAGGGCCAGGACAGAGGTGGGAGAACAGAGGGGTTTTCTTCTGAAGTGACTCACCTCATTGAAGGGCTGCCAAAACTGAACAGCTCAAGCAACATTCTGTGCTGGATGGAAGCTGGAGTGGCCCAACAAAGGAAAGAGGACAGACTTTGTGCGTTCAACACGAGGAAAACCAGCCTGCCCTTGCCCTCTTCACAGCAGCCCCCTTGCACATGGGTAAACAGCAGCAAACTGGAAGCCACGCTGTGGGACAAGATGGTAGGGCTTCTGACATTACAAGATCATTAAACTGCTGAGTGCTTTCACATTACTGTTGTCACAAAAGTATGCAATATGAAAATCCATATTTTTAATTTATGGTTTGTGGTCTTAAATCGAAGCCTGTTAAGTGTTTTAGATTCTAATATTTTTTTCTCTCCTTTGCAAACTTCAGTATTTAATTAAATAATGTCTTATCTGGGAAGTCAGATTAGGTTTTAATCTCCAATAAAATGATTTTAGGCAGTATGAATTTTGACAGAGATAAAGACAGACGTGTTATAAATGCTTAGAACGCAAGTTTTATTTATTTTGGTCCACTGTCTTCAACTAATGCGTAAATCCACTGTTTGTGGACAAGGCTTTTTTGGCTGTTTTGATGTGCCTGGATGATGGTGTTTGCTAATAGAAGCATGAACTGTTGTGTGACGTGTGCCATGTACATCATGTAAAAAAAACATGATTTGTCAGACGAGTCCATCTGAATTCATGGCATGATGGTCTGGTTCTATCTAGATGTTTTTCCCTCTATGTCTATGCAGCACTATACACAACCCTATCCGTGCAATGTACATTGTGTTCTGTGTGTTGTAGCAATTTGTGCTGTGGTAGCTCTTCTATTGGATCAGAGTATTGTTAATTCCAAACCGTGGCTCTTGTCTGTCTATTGCTAAGCGGTGTATATATAAGCAACTAACTAATATCAGTCAGGTTTGGAAATTTTGCATTTTTCCCAATGTTTAGGGCACTGTAAATATAAAGTTAGCATTCTGTGGCTTTTGCACAGAGGAAAAACACGTTTTGTCTCTATCTCTGTCATAAAGTACATACAGGTGTGCTTCCAGAAAATATTAAACACAAAAAAAAAGTTTCATTTATTTTTGAAAAAATCTGAAGATGGCTGACTTATATTGTAGGAAAATAATGTATTCAACTGAAATACATTTACAGACTTCTAAATGGTACATAATAACAATATCTGTGACATGCAGGCACAACCCTATCTGAATGAAATGTTATGACTCCCAATGATTTGATACAAACTGAAATATTTGTGATGTATTTGTGTGTGACTCCCTCCCCATCCCTCACTGTCATTCAGACCTACCAGATGAATCTAAGGTGTGCCCATTGCCAGAAGGATGGCTTCTCCAGCCTGGATAGAATCAACAGGAGATCCAAAACTAAGTGCCCTCTGGAATGGTGCTCAAATACGCCTTGTCAAGGCTGTGGAGCCTCCAGACATAATCCAGCTCAACATAGTGACAGTGAAGGCACAGTGTCTGACAGTGAGTTTGTGCGCCACAAGAAGGAGCGTTCCACAGTGCTAGTCAGGAGATACCTGAAGAACAATCAGAAAGTCGTAAAGACGGTGTGCCCAGGCACCAGAGCCATCACGAGGATGCTGCCCCCTGGCCGTATGTCAGAAATAGTGTGGCAGAACGATTGCAGAAGAATGTCTCGCCTGAGTGAGATGTGTACTATTGCAGCTTGCTGCAAGTACGATCGAGTGCTTCAGGCCATCCAGCTGCAGGTCTCCAGGGCTCTTCTCACCTATCCAAGGGTCAGACTGTCAAAGGTAAGACTGTTTGCTCTGTATAGTAAAGCTGCATGTAGTGTGAATGGTTCCTTTGTGGTCAGAGGGTACCTCAGATGTTTTGAGTTATGAATGGGCCTCTCTTTCTCAGGCTGCTGCAGGATTCCTTGGCTGAATTCTGGATTAGCCTGTAGTGTTTATGTTTGGGCTAGCTGCATGCACATCTGCATGCAATAATTGGTGTTTGCAGAGAAGTTTAGTTGACCTATCATTTGTATTTATAAGTGAGCTAAATTTTAGTACTTGTAAATATTTGCATGTATTTTACCCAGATTGGGTCTGAATGACTTAAGTGCAGTAAGAATTCTAATCACGAAAGTGATAGTGATAGTCTTAGGTGTTTTGGGATCATTGTGAAGCGCAACAATTTCTATTCAACGCTGTAAGGCAGACTATGCTCATGGAACAACTGAAAACTTATATTGCGTGATGAATGCTTGTTTTCAGTTTTTGGCTCTGTGGCTTCAACTATAACATGAAGTGTCATAAAAAATTGTCAGTGTTATGGTTGGCGCGGTCAAACTATTTTAAAGAACATAGAGCAGTTCTAGTGCTAGCTTGTAAGCAGCGGAAAACAAGTAACAATGTTACAGTTTTAGTTCTTGTTGCAGTAGAAGATCACAGATTAGTAGAAGACTATCACATTTTGCAGTAGTTTCCCAGACATTGCATGGAACAGACCTTTTACAAATAGTTTTGTAAAATTTGCTGCTAGTTGTATTTAAGATTGTTTCGGCACCGTCTGTGTTTGTTCTGTGGAGCAGGACACTGGATTCCAAAATACCTTTACTGGAGAAAGATTGAAGGCCTTTGAAAAGCTTTATTCAAAATAAATAAAACATTATGGCATATAATGCATTTATGCTTGTGTGTGCATTGGGCACTGTTCCTTAATGTAAGAGAGAACAGTAGCAGAATTCAACATATTGTCATTACTCTAATTTCTAAAGGGTCATTGCTGATTCATCAAAATGATAAATGGCTTTTTTCATTTAGTGAAATGATAAATTGTCTCAAATCTGGTTTATAAATTGGGACCAAATACACCACATAGAAACAGTTGTAATAGGTTTTTTTCTGTATTTTACTAAAACTATTATGTCAACAAATTGTGATTTGTTGACAATAGTTGATTTTGTTTTAGAAATTGATTTTGTTTTAGATCTGAGGTGCTCTGCTGAGCATATCGTTTGTCTCTGTAAACTTATTCATGCAGGTTTCTGAGGGTCTTTTTGTATTTGGATAAGCGGTGGTACTCTATGGAGCACATAACCATGGGTTAGATGGAAAGTGCGAGTTCCAGAGGAGAAAAAGAGCAGCTCTGTTCCAGCAGGCCAATTTGAAGCCTCCAGAGACTTGAGGTCCAATAGTGAAGGTGCATACGAGCCAGCATTCTTTCCACGTGAGCTTAGAGTGGTTGTACTAAGCATGAGTCCTGCCGTTTCCAGTCCAGAGTAATTCACGTAATTTAATGTCTGCTGAATTATATGCGCCACTTTTCCATAATGCTGTTTTTTGTGCATTCCTGTTGCAGCAGAGCGGAGCAACATCTGTTTCTTATTAGAGTTCACGTTTAATGGGCGAATAATTCTGTAGTTGACTAGATCAGTCATAAATCCATATCCCACTTTGTCCGGTTTGTCACTTTTTCATTAGAGGTTTATTTGCTGTTTCCACGGGGGAAAAAGGCTAATTACCCATCAGTTGTCTGACTTCGCCTTTATCTTTCCTTTTATTAGATGATCAATATTTGCAAATCTCTTCGCCTACCTCCTAATATACCCTTGCTCTTTTAATGAAACAGACGTGTTTTCTTCCAGTTGCCCTGAGCTGATTCCCTTGGTCACTGTGTTCATTTGAGAGTTTGCTCACAGTATCTGACTTGGCTTCCAACTGACGTTTACTCAGCACAAATCTTTCCTTTCTCATGAATCTGTATTAAATGAAACCACTTTGACATGTAGCCAAGGAGCATTTGCTTATTGCCTGTCTTGTGATGGCAGCAGCTAGAGTACGGAATCAGAATTCAATGCTGCCGACGCAGAAAAAACAAAAAACCCCAGAACCTTCACCCCAAAAAACCCCAGAACTCCATCCCTATTAGACAGAGCAAAATCACCCCACACATTTTTTCATCTCTTCTTATTAATATTTTTCATTTTTTAATGAATTCATAAATGTTGCATTATGAGTGCATTAATATTGCAGTGTCCAATTAAAAAAAGCCAGAAATCACCCAAACATACTATGTGTTTAACAACCATGTCAGCATATTAGGCCTGTTTTGAAAATGCACCTCCACCCTTCAAAAGCTTGTTTTCACAACACTTGTTGTGCGGTCTATAACACCTAGCTAGAATCACATATTCATAACTGATGGTCACAAATACGATTATAAGCAGGTTGGTGGCCTGTTAGGGAGTTAGGGAGTTGCCCCTGGAGTTGCCCCTGCGATCAGAAGGTCATGGTTTCCAATCCCAGGATTACCAGTAGCACCACTGAAGTACCCCTGAGCAATTTACCATCCACACACACTGCTCCCATGGCCCTCTGTTCCTGGCTGCCCGCTGCTTCACTTAGTGAATGGGTTAAATGCAGAGAGAGAACTTCGAGCTGTTCACACTGTGTGCTTTGGTGTGTTCAAGTATGACAAATGGACATATTAACACATGTAATTGCTTAGTCAGTTTCAGGTAACAGCCACCTGGGTTTATTAAATTGTTGAACTGACCTCTGACACATTTTGTTTAACTATGAGAAAAACACTGTATGTCAGCTGCACAAAACCATGATATGCAAAATAATTACCTGTGTAACAGCTATACAGCAATGTTAGGATCTCTGTTCATTGTGGTTAAAAGAGAGGTGAGCAAGAGATGCAGATGACAGTTGGTCAGGACTGGGTGAGCAGAAAACCATGGGGTTGGTCAGGCGATTGGGAGGGCAGTCGTTCCTCTCAGAAAAGATAAATGAAAATAGTTACATTTGTTTGAAAATGCAGTACAAAATGTAAATGACTGCAAAAGTGACTCCAGCAGACCGAGCTATAGCAGCCTTCCTAAAAAGTCCAACCAGTGTAGTTAAATATTTTGATATTTTACAAGTAAAAAATTTGAGATATTCAAGGGTTTTTTTTGTTTTTGTTTTTTAAAAATCAGATCTGTTATAAAATACGGAGTACTACTGCTAATGAATATTATGAGACATACTTTGTGATTTGTCAGCCTACTAGATAAACATCAAAAAGAACCTATACTTAGAAAATCAAACACAAATATATTATCCTAAAGGAAAATATTGGTGAAATGAGCATAACATTCCATCTATTAAATATTTAACAAATACTTGACGCTAACATTTTTGAGGTAAATGAAGAGGTAAATGAAGAGGTAAATGAAGAGGTAAATGAAGAGGTAAATGAAGTGGTGTGATGTGTGTTTCAGCAAAAGTAAAGATGATTTATTGCTACTCAGTCCTTGATATTTTTCCTGTGAACCCAACAAGGCTTTCCAGTCTGTCTAATAGAATGGTGTAGTCTATGGTGTCAAGTGTACAAAAATATATTTATCAAATTCAGACCATTTACTCATTGTGTTTCAGTGCTGTGATAAGATTGAAATGGTCATATAAGTGATTCCTTTGCAAATATGAACGTAACTTGCTCTGAAATCCTATGAACAGTACAATACAAATAGGTCTTTAATTTAATAGCTTACACTGTGTCTTAATCAGTGACTTAATATCTGCTAGTTCAAAAGCTTTTGATGCCAACCAAGCCTGAAAGTGGAGTTTACTATCACTAAAAGTGGCCTTATTATTAGTATAATAAGTAGAAGATTTCAATACAGGCTTCTCTGCTCTGACTACATTTTCCTCTAGATCTGCTTCAACAATGAATTAAATTTCTTGTCTAATGTCTTGGTTTTGTTGTTAAAAGTCCATGAAATCATCGGTACTGCAGACTCTAGGTATTAGGATTGTCTAGGACTTTTTTTAATTAAAGTATTTTAAACATTTTAGATTCATTCAGAGAGGACATGTCAGCTGAGCATGCTACACTAATGCCCTTCTGTAGTCTGTAAGGCTATCCTTCCAGGCAGCTGCCATTTATGCTCTAATTTACATACAGTCTGCTTTATAGCATGTACCACACAGTTAGCTTTTTCTTTGTAATTCTGTTACACATTAAAGTGCCACGTTATCTAATGTGGAACGAAAACTGTTCTCTAAACATAGTTGAACGGAACAGATAGAGAGCTGACCGGGGTTGATAAACCGGGGTTGATAAACCTGGGAGGGAAACTAAGAAATGTGAGGAATGTTATTTTATGCCTAACACAAAAGATAGGGATGCACATGTATGTTATGACTAAAATGTGATGAGCTAATTCTCTTAGCTTGCTGTGGTCTGGTTGAAAATAATTGTCATCTGTATTAAAAACAAGGATCAAAATTAAATCAAGGGTATGACTGCAGTAATGAATGTGACCCGCTCAATTTGTACCAAATCTTTGACAGACGCAAATGCTGATTTCAGTGGACCATATTCTATATCAAAATGAATATTAAAACTTCCAAAAGTTATCACAGTATACTTCTAGGTTTGCTAAGAAACCAAGCCCTGGTGGTCTGTAGATAGTAATTAGTGACTTTGAGTGATTAGTGATTTATTATGTTAAGAAAAAGAATTTCAAAAGAATGAAGGTATAACTTGTTTTAGATTAATACCTGGGGCATTTCTTGGAGTGATTACAATGCCTTGCCTGCAGCTGCTAAGTCAGAGGTTTTGGATGTCGGTGTAGCCTGAGGGTGCAGCCTCATTTAAGTATACTTTTCAGGTCTAATCCAAGTTTTGGTGAGTTTTTGACCTAAGATCTCAAAATCATGATCAGTGATTTACAATGGCTGCTTTAGCAGAGGGTGATTTTATATTAAGCAGTCCTGGCTTTAGATCTGAGGTGCTGTTATTGCAAGTAGTTTGACTAGTTTGATATCATTTAAATGATTAGAACAGACCTTTTGAGTTTTTCTTTTAACAGACATCTCAGGAAGTACCTCACTAAACAGAGTAAATGTTTTTGACACATGAGTGAGGGTAGAGTGATGCTTGTGTAGGGAACCATTTCAGAGGCTCAGCAGCGGGGGGTCGAGGGCGTGCAGTCTCTTCATATGGCATCCAGACCCTGCTGGCTATATGCTAGCCTACCCTTTGATTTCAGATGTGTTCTTAAAATGTTATTGTGGTTTTCTGCTAAGTCTCTCCCCATTTAATACAGCTGAAGGGCATAACGAAGTCTGGGACTGAGTGGATGGACTTTCCTATAATGTGCATGAAATGATGTTATATTATGTTCTTAATCATATGGGCCGCGGACCACTGATGGGCAGCGAAGGCTTTTGATTGGGCCGCAAATCTAAAATCGAGACAGGCCATTGGTCCACAATTGGTTATTTATATATAGAATTGGTTATATTTTTATATAATTGGTTATTTTTTTCATATAATGTGCCCAAGTGGGCCTTGGCAACGTGCCGTGATAAATAGGTGGGCCTTAATGTTGAAAAAGTTGAGAAATATTGTGTTACCCGACTGGAATATGCTTTGGTTATTTTATGTTGGTAGAAATTGCAAGGATGTGAGCAGATGTAGACAAGTTTCTTTTTCTTTTTCTTTTTTTGCTTAAATGTTTCTCCAAAATATCAAAATTGTCAATCATAGTACCTAGTACAGATTAAATTTCTGCATCCAAAGAATGTATTAAGAATGCAGGGGGTTAATTTTCATGAAATACAAAAAATGACAAGATATTGGCACAGTCTTGAAATCCTAAAATGTGTCAGTTCCAGCGCCGCCATCAACGAAAATTCACAAAATCAGGTGTGCATCCAGTAAATGCGGAGTGGAAAAGTATGTAAAACTTGTAATATTACATCACATGAAACTGGCACAGGTGTGTATTGGATGTTAAAATTTGAGATGTGAGCAAAAGTAGCTAAGTGTAAGCATACCAAACTCCAGTCAACCAAAAAATATACAATTTAAATGGGAGTCATGCTTCATGCTTCATTGTGTTTATTATCATAATTGTGGTAGATGTTTTGGTTGGAAATAATTATTTCTAGGTAAAATGTTTTTCACTTTTGGACTTTAGTCCAACAGTAAATATTAAAAAAAAAGTCTAATATAAAAACAAATAGCACCTCAACTTAAAATACCCGCCAGGCATGTAAACAAATAAAAAATTTAAAGTGCCACAGTGTTTGCAAAGCCAGTAATGTGCTTTTAGGAACTGTCATCACAGTAGTAAGTTTGACAGAAGGAAATGTATGTTTTTCTTAATGAAAACTAACATCTCTACCTTGTCAGGTTTGAGCCTGTTTCTGTTCTCATCAAGGACATTTGCAATGGCGCTAAAAAGTCTTTCACCGACCACAGAGCTGCAGGGGGCACTGAGATACTGGGTTGGAACAGCAGCCATAGAGGGAAACTGATTAGCATGTTCTTTCCAGTACTGAAGTGGGTCGCTTTTCTTAGGGGTGTTTTTTTTTTCATACTCACGCTTTCCGCTTCAAGCTGCTTCCATGTTCTACTTTGTCGGCATTTAACCAATAGCGTCTCTGCAACAAAGTGATGTCATGTCGCACGCGTTGCTCTTTCTGTGTGGAGTCAATAGGTCTAACTCTGTGCCACCGCAAAACTTTATGTTAAAAAATAATGAGAATATATATACATATATATCCGAGTCCTGATTGGGAGGTAACGTCTGAAACCACGTGATCGGGCCCGATTTCCGATTACGTGATCGGATCTGGACATCCCTAGTTTTAACACCCGATAACATTGCCCAATATTGTACACCATAGCAAACATAATGGGAAGATATGATTTCATGTGGCATTCAGTGGAGCACTTTATGCTGGTGAGTCTGTGGCTAAAGGTACTTCTCAGTTCTGCCACCACACTGTGCAGTGGTGATCAGCACTGACCATGATGGACTGAAGTCTAGATAATGTTCTCCCTTCAGCCACAGTTTCCACGTTGTCCAGTTCCTTTTATCTTTAAATGGAGAGATGGAGGAATGGGATGGATGTGTCAACAAAGAGGCATGTGCAAATGAGATGATTTCTTAGAATGAGATGATTTCTTATTTGTGAAGAGACAGCTTGCTCAAACAGCTTTCATTGTTTCAAAATAGGGCTGCACACTATATAATCTGTTAATCATTGTCTACAATACTGTTATCGCAGAACGCTGTAATATGCAAACAAGCCTCTGAACAATCACAGTGTTTTTTCACAGGGCGACCAATAAAAGCTCCATTTGCGTGTTATTGGGTGTGCTGATGAATTGAGGTATTCATGTAATCCAATAAAAGTCAAAATTCTTCAGCATTTAAAGACATCGATTGGCTGAGGCGTTTTAAAGGGCCTATATTCTATGTTTTCCTTCTATTTCATTTTTCCAGGACATTTGTGTGGGTTCGTGAAACAAAATGTAGTTCATTATTCATCACAATTAATTCTTACATGGCCTTTATCCCTTTAGAATTAAACAAGCTGTTTTCAGTGCCCTTAAGATTGATAGATGTAAGTGATCTTCTTTCAGATTGGCTGCACTGTATTTCAGCAACACCGGGACTGAAATTCTCCTTAAACTGCATTATGAATGGGTGGGACTAAAGTGCTGCAGACTGAATGAGGAAATATGTTGGTTTTATGACATCACAAAAACTGTTTTTGCAGCCCAGGGGATTTAATGAACATTTTGAAACTTTAATGATATTTATATACCTCAAGTTGCAGAAAATTGATGCTATGGGGTCTTTAATATGTTGAAACATGTAGCAGTATAATTACAATGTTAATATTCTGTCCATATTGTGTAGCCCTATTTCAAAACTGCAGTTAAAGATTCTTATTTCAAGGATTAGTATGAGGATAATTGGGGATGAGCATCCTCACATATTAGTGATATGTTAAGGTTTATTTATACTACATTTCAGGTGTCTTGTGATCTCAGAGCAAGCTGTTGCTCATTATTTGGTGTGGGCATCAGAGAATTAGAACCCCCCCCCCCCTTTTGTATCTTGATTTTGAGAAATAATAATGTTGCTGTTTTTCTTCTGAAACTCAGGTGACCCATTATACACCAGGTGACCTTTGACTCCCCTGAACTGATTTTCTAAATTTTCTGAGCTAGCATGGCATGGTGTATCATTTGTTAATCATTATCAGAATTTTCAGTTGATCAAAATGTTCAGTTGAGTGAAAAAAGTGACTAGTGACTAGATATAATGTGACCTCCCTCTTACATATCTATGTGTGCAACTAAACTCTTGTTTCCTCTCCGATTCCATTACAGAGCCATAACTTGGCAACTGACTTTGCACATGTCCAGTGATGCAACCTCATAAGTATGATGAATGCAAAGCCAGAGTTTGAGGATCCTCTATCCTTTAGGTCTGTTGCTTGGGATATTTTTGGTTTTTCAGTGAACTATAGTAGCAGTGGGCAAAGACAGGTGGATAACGATGAAGGCAGTTTGCCAACACTTTCAGCTGAAACTGGTTGCTGGAAGTACATCGAACATTATTACACATTTGAGATGGCTTCATCTAAAAGTGAATATAACTAGTAAAAAGAAAAAAAACAGTGGAGTGCAAACACTACTCCGTATGACATTTAGGCAGACTCTCCCTGTTCATTCAAACCAGGCAAAAGCAGTTTTCTCATATCAGATATGCGACTGTACTCTATTGTAGATAATATCCTCATATTGCCATGTTGACAAACAGCTGCTTTGCTGTACCTGCTACCTCCGTCCCAAGTGAAAGAGTTTTTTTCAACTGAGACATCCCCTCTTTCTGCAGGCAATGTTGACACTTTAACTTTTCTTTAAAAAACATGTGACTAGAATCACTCATAATAAATAAATAAATAATACATTATTTTCCTTCCTGTACCAAAAACAAACCAAGCCAAGATTTTTGCGTACCGTTACAACTAGAGATCGACCGATATATCGATTTACCGATATTTAAATATTTTACCATAATCGGTTATCGGTTTTGTAATATCGGGTTCACCGATAAACACCGCCATCTTGTGGGTGTTTTGAGA
>JBBJLS010039538.1:0-14003 GCA_037577275.1 Bryconaethiops microstoma
TAAACACACTCCTAAACCTTGTGGAGAGCTTGCCCAGAAGAGTTGAAGCTGTTATAGCTGCAAAGGGTGGGCCGACACCATATTAAACCCTATGGACTAAGAATGAGATGTCACTTAAGTTCATATGCATGTAAAGGCAGGTGAGAAAATACTTTTGGCAATATAGTGAATCTCAGGTAGTCATTTTCTACCAATATCCAACCAATAACAATTACATTTTCCCATTTGTCAGCAAGCAGTTTACCGGTGCATCTCAATAAATTAGAATATCATTGAAATGTCATATCATTGAATTTTTTTTAAGTAATTCGGTTCAAAAAGTGAAACTCATTATATAGATTCATTATACACAAAGTGACAAATTTCAAGTGATTTTTTCCACTTTGCTGATTATGGTCTATAGGTAATGAAAACCCAAAATTCAGTGTTTCAGAAAATTTGAAAATTGAGAAAAAATATTGCAGACCCATGGCGTCTCATTCCACTTAGCTAATTAAACCAAAACACCTGCAAAGGTGTCCTCAGCCTTTAAATGGTCTCTCAGTTTGGTTCAATAGGGGACACAATCATGGACAAGGCAACTTGATAGTTGTCCAGAGGACAGTCATTGTCACGCTCCACAAATAGGGTAAGACACAAAAGGTCATCGCTAAAGAAGCTGGCTGTTCACAGAGTGCTGTATTCAAGCATATTAATGGAAAGTTGAGTGGAAGGGAAAAATGAGGCAGAAAAAGGTGCACAAGCAAAAGGGATAAGCACAGCCTTGAGAGGATTGTGAAGCACAGCCCATTCCAGCATTTGGAAGAGATTAACAAGGAGTGGACTGCAGCTGGACTTGAAGAGCCACCACACACTGAAGTATCCGGAACATGGTGTACAACTGCCGTGTTCCTTGTGTCAAGCCACTGCTGAACCAAAGACAACGTCAGAAGCGTCTTACCTGGGCTAAGGAGAAAATGGTCTGGACTGTCAAATGAAAGTAAATTTTGCATTTCATTTGGAAATCAAGGTCCCAGAGTCTGGAGGAAGAGTGGAGAGCCACAAAATCCCAGTTGCAGTGTGAAGTTTCCACAAAATATTTGGGGAGCCATGTCATCTGCTGGTGTTGGTCCACTGTGTTTTACCAAGTCCAAAGTCAAATCCAGTTGTCTACTAGGAAATGTTAGAGCACTTCAATGCTTCCCTCTGCTGACAGGCCTTATGGAGATGCTGATTTCATTTTCCAGCAGGAACGGAGCACACTGCCAAAAGTATTCAGACCTGGTTTAATGATCATGGTATCACTGTGCTTGATTGGTCAACAAACTTACCTGATCTAAACCCCATAGAGAATCTATGGGGTATTGTCAAAAGGAAGATGAGAGACACCAGACCCAAAAAAATTGCTATCAAAGCATTCTGGGCTTCCATGCCACACCGCATTGATTTCATGCCACGCTGCATTCATGCAAAAGGAGCCACGATCAAGTATTGAGTGTGTATATGGACATACTTTTCAGTAGGCCAACATTTCAGTAATAAAAATTCTTAAAAAAAAAAAAAAAAATTGGTCTGATGTAGTATTCAAATTTTCTGAGATACAGAATTTACCTATAGTCCATAATCAGCTAAATGAAAACAAATAATTTGAAATCACTCTGTGTGTAATGAATCTATAAAATATGAGTTTCACGTTTTGCATTGAATTACTGAAATAAATGAACATTTCAATGATATTCTAATGTAGTGAGATTCACCTGTATGCTCAATATGCATTGATGCAGCAAATATGGTAGTACCTTGCTGGGCCAGTTCCTGCCCCCAGAGCATCCTTTCTGCCCGAAGCCCTTCTATGACAGAATCCTGTGCAGTGAGTTGGGAGAGCAGCTTGGTCTTTTCCTTCTTCAGGAGTTCCAGCTGCATACTCAGACACCTGTCCTCTTTAGACCCTGCGTCGAGTGACTGTAGTCGCGTCTAGAAGACACAATTGCAGTTAGTACAACACATAAGTGAATTCCCAACGTCAAATATATTTGCAAAGGCCAAACACAAACTAAGTAGGCTAACATTCTGACTGTGCTAATAACTCTAAATTGAAAACTAAACTGCTCCCTACCTTTAATTCCTTTATGGCATCTTGTTTAGCTTTGACGAGTTCAGGTATGCGAGCTTTCTGCTCTTTTACCATAGCTGTGAGCTCCTGCACCAGAGAGCCTGACTGCTTCTCCCTCTGCTGAGACTCTGTCAGAGCTGCCTTCACCTCTGACAGCTGAGTAGAGACGTGTTCAAAGCCTTCCTTCACCTGCCCCACACCCCCCACACAATCATTTTCAAGTCAAGTTGGCTTATTGTCATTTCAGCCATATACACGGTACACAGTGAAATGAAAACATTCATCCAGGACCCTTTTGCATCAAAAAACAGAGCACCACAAGACTACATAAGTGCACACAGGACAAAATACACTGGGTGCAAAGAGAGTGCCCCAAAAAACCCCCAAAAAAACAAGAGCAACAGGACAACATAACATTTAGTGCAGTCGGCAAAAGCAGCTACAAGTTTTGAGTATTACGACAAATACTGTATTCTAGCAACAGAGTTGGTAAGTGTGCAAAAATACAAATACAGAGGTAGATAGCAAAAAATAATGACTGTGCAAATAATGGTAAGACAGAGAATGTGCACTATATAATACATAAAGGGGCATGTGTGTGTGTATTTATGTACTATGACTAAACAAATATGCTTTAAAAAAATAAGTATATTCAAAAACTAGAAAATGGGACACATGCATGAACACCATTGCTCAAATCTTACTACAATACAACTTTATTTTAAGAAGTTTAAAATACATACAGTATATTAGTAACCATTTAATAACTGCTTAATATTCCTAAAACCCTTAATAAATGTAAGCATTTCCTAATAAAATATCTTCTTGTATAAAATATTATGAGTGATGATCCCAAACTTTTGAATGGTGCTGAACATCACAGCCTTTACTGTCAGCATCAGTAGCACTTCCTGTACAAATGTGCAGTGACCAGAGGTTCACAGGAGAACTCACTGCTCCTGACTGACACTACACAAAAAAGATAATTTTGGCGTATACTTAGAGACTGTGAATAAGATGGTACCCAACCCACTGCGTTTTAGAAGATTATCCTTTATAACCTGGGCGTGATTATTTCACATCCCATGCCAAATCCAAACACATTTAGAGAGACTGCCCCTTCTCAAAGTAACAACAACGCTCTATCAACTGAAGCATGTCAATATAGCCTCATTCCATCACTGGCACCAATGTGATTTTTATGTGAAAAAGAAAATCATAACTTCCTGAAAATCCTGACAACTTCCTGAACATTTTCATTATTCATGAGATTTCCTTATCTGAACTCCAGGTGGTGCATCGTCAGCTGCCCACTGCTTCACTCAGGGGAATTAATTATATGCAGAGAAGAGTTTCACATTGTTCACACTGTGTGCTGTGTTGTGTGTTCACGTGTGACAAAAATGGCCACTTTCTACTATTTTCCTGAATGAGCAGGTTACTTGGCAAATTCCTGTGTTTGTCTGCAAACCTTTGGACATGTACAATATGCGTATAGCAGATGATAATGTAACATGCTGGAGATGATTATAAAGAAAAATCCTATCCAGAACTGCGCAACCCTTGTATTATAACGTTCAAGAAAGTTATTGAAAGTATAATATTGTACAACACAACCATGTAGTATCTAGTATCCACAGCATTGACTAAGCAGCTCAGTCATTATGTCGGAATTCAAGCTGTAAGAACTGACGCCATATTGTCATTTTTGTTTTGTTCACATTGTTCACAAAGACACCCCCCCCGCCAAAAAAAGTGCCACATATAGCATGTTATAAATAATTCTATTAAGTAGCTATAGTTAGGTAGGTGTCAATATTAACATGTAAGCACTTTTCACACACAAAACCTAAGGCATTACCGCAATACTTATACTGGTAAGGTTCAGTCTTTGTGTCGCTCAAGTAATCAGCCCTTGTATTGTGCTTGTGGTGTCTACATAGCTGCTTCTTCATCTGGTAAGCTAACTTGTGTTTCCTCTGTTGCGTAACTGCATAACTGTTGTGTGCTTAACTGTTGTAGTGCTATTTTGCTGTCCTCTTAGACTTCCTTTGTTCTAGATTGCTACTTTGTTTGTTGTGTGCTTTATTCTGCCTGTGTCCCTGGTGGGGTTAGCTTCATTAGCTTCATTAGAAAGTATCCTTTCTTCTCTATCCTATTCTATTTCTTCTATATTTTATTTGTTTGCTATTACCACAGGAAATGTGCTTCACACCTATACCTGTTCACATATCTTACAGTCCGAGAACATATATTCTCCTTTGGTGTTGTAGAAATCACAGTAACCTCTCTCAGCTGCTTTTTTCTCTCCACAGCCTCCTACAGTGGCTTATGATGGTCTGTGGAATTGCTAACCCTGCATCAAGAAAGCTGACTTCATCTCTGGACTGCTGTCTCTCCACTTGTTCCACTTCCTGGCTATCACAGAGACCTGGATCAGACCAGAGAACACCTCTACTACAGCTGCTTTCTCCTCTGCCCTTTCCTTCTCTCACTCTCCTTGCACTATAGGCAGAGAAGGGGGTACAGGTTCTCTCAGTCTTTCCCAGCTTAACATCTCATTCTTTGAATTCCATTCTGTTACTTTGACACTGTCCTTAGGCGTTGTCCCTCAGCGTATCTCCTCCAACCCACAAAGCAGGTAATGCTTTTGACTTAGTCAAATCCTATGTTCAATATATTCCTCTACATGTCTCTGACCATCATATTTGACCTTTTCAATCTCCTTTTCAGACCTCCTTGTGTCATCAATCAAGTGTAACACATGCAACTACCTGCAGAAATCTATCCTCTATCTCTGTCCTCTCTCCCCCTCTATTCTATCTTCCTTATCTCTCGCTAACTCCACTAACCCCTTCAGTTGAATCAGCTTCAGTTGAATCATCTCTCCACACCTCAATTAATATATTCTGTCTCTCCACCGGCTCCATGGCTGTCAGAGGTCCGGTGAAGTAACTGAGAGCAGCCGAAAGAAGATGGAGGAAAACGCTTTGTGACAGAGACCTTATGTCTTATCGCTCCCTTTTATCCAAATTTGCCAAGGATTTAACTTCTGCAAAGTCATCCTTCTACAGGATCAAGTTTGAAGAATCAGCATCTAACCCTCGCAAGCTCTTTGCCATCTTTTCGTCTCTTCTTAAATCTCCATCTCTCCCTGTTTTTCCAGCTTGCCATTCCCATCGAGTATGCTCCAGATGATATCCTCGGATCCAATCCCGCATATTGCCTACATCAACTGGCCATGGCGCATCTGCTCTCAAGTCTGCAGTGGTCACACTAATTTTGAAAAAACCTATGCTGGACTCAGCAGATATCAACACACCAATATTTGTTCTTGCCTTCCTTTCCAAATTCCTGGAACGTGCTGTTTATAAGCAACTCAACATCTTTCTTTCTCAAAACAGTTTTCAGGACCCACACCAGTTCGGGTTCAAGGCTGTGCACTGTACTGAAACTGCACTACTAGCCATTTCCAAAGAACTTCTTGCAGCTAGATCAGCCAACCTGTCTTCTGCTTTGATTCTTCTCGACCTTTCTGCAGCCTTTGACAGTCAACCATCAAGATCCTCCTGGCTATTTTTTCCAGCTTTGGGACATCGGGCATAGTCGTTGGACCACTTCTGTTTTCTATATACTGGTCATCTTGGGGATGTAATAACCTCACATGGCTTTTCCTACTACTTTTATGCAGATGACACTCAATTTATACTTTCTTTCCCCTCTAGTGATCATGTCTCGTCCCACATCTCAGACTACCTGGTTGACATCTCCTGCATGGCGGCCCACCACCTCAAGCTGAATCCCAGCAAGACTGATGTTTGAACTGTCACTCATCGCACGTTGACCACCTCTATAGGACATGCAGATACATTCTTTACATCATCAGAACCCTTTTATCACTGATGCTACAGTTACTTGTCCAGGCATTTTTACTGCGTCACAAATTCACATTTTTTCACAATTTGCGGATGCTCTTGGAATGTAAACCCTACAAATTTCAGGGTCTAGTGTATATAAATTAAAATAAAAGTGCAGTAATAGTTCCAGCGCCCATGGTGAGGTGGAAAAGTTTAAATTTTGGTGCATACCAATTCATGCTTGTACGTACTCATTACAGTACTAGAGCAAAAAAAGATCAACCCCTGCTTATACATTTTTCAATATATTACAACAAAGACCCATGGGCACTTACCTTCTTAACTGTTTTTCGTACTTGTGTATTATTCGCTTACTTTTTTTTCTTTTTGACAGGGTTTGTTAAGGTGTGCAACTTAGCTAGCAGTAACTTGGTTAAGAGCAGATGTTGATTTAAGTATAGCTTCACGGGTATGAAGAACAGATGTGGACTACTTAAAGCACTGATTTACGTCACTTTGGATAAGAGGATGGAAATTGTGCTGTTTTCTCTCTAAAATAAAACAAGAGTCATATATGGTTCTCACTAAAATAAAAAAAAAAGCAACATTAAATCATCACAGAAATGTTTTGCCAGCTGCAATCTGGATATTTTTGTTGACACATGAGCCCTCCTGGTAATTGTTCTAGGCACTGTTCTAGGTCTGGTGCCAAATGACTGCAGTGTAAATGTTTTGACTTCAGCCCACATTCAAACTTCACCGCTTTCTGTTTAATAGCTGTTATACACCTGCATGCACGGAAGCGGTGGAACACAAACTCAACTGGTTAGGTCAGTAAAAAAAAAATTAGCTATGCACATATCAGTTTTGCTTTTTTTTTACATTTTTTTTTTTTAACATAGGCACTACGAGATAACACCCTCCAAAAAGTGATGTTACTTCCAATCTGGTAGTATAGTGAACAGTCTATGCTCACAAATTTTTTTTTTTTCTGGCTTTTGAACTAATGATATCTTTGAGACATCCTTTGCAACACTCAATGTGGTTTAATTACATATCCCTGATATCAGATCTGTTCAATAAAGTCCATATCAGTGCCAATATTAAGTGTATACAGTACATACATTAATCACACACAAGGTCACCAAGTCCTACCTCAGCGAAACGCTTTGCTTCGATGGTAAGAGCCATGCGGAACTCATCCTCCAGTTTGGTGTACTTTTGCTGGGCATCAGCTAGTTTCAGCTCCATATCAGCCTGCTTCTGTGCATGCCTCTGCGCCACAACTGCCACCTCACTCCTTACAGCCTCCTGAAATGCAGCCCCTCCGGGAACCAGCCGCACAGATAATTCCTTCCTAAATCACACAAAGTAATAGTTTGACAAAAAATTACGCTATTTCTCTCTCTCCCTTTATGTAGAAATTCACTCAAGATCAATCAGATCAGGCCTGCTTGATCTGACATCTTGCTAGTGGGGTTTCTGACATGACATTACATATTACCATCTATAGAAATGAACAAAAGTACAGACAAAATTCAAGCATTAATAGACGACTATTGTATTTATCAATGCCATACATTTGTCCATATTTATTTTTTAATCCACTTTATTGTTCCACTCATTTTATGGGTCTCTGGACAAATTGTGTGTAGGGTGGGGTTCGCACCTGTGTACCTCCTCTCTGGAGGTCAGCACCTCCTGTAGCTGTTGTAGTTTCTTTTTATGTTGCCGCACCAATGCCCTGAGCATTTCTGCCTCTCGTTTAAAGACAGAACACTTGTTTTCCAGCTCCTGCTTCCTCTTCATCTAAGGGAAAGACCTCATTACCACCAAAAATAGGCAACATATCACCTGATTGCTTTAACATTCTTCTAGGGCAGGGAATGAGTCAGAATTAAATGTACCCTAATGTTCAAAATACTGGAACCATTCTTAACAATAACATAATATATAAGCCGTTTTGGTCTCTGTTTTAACATGACACTAGTATTCTACAATTTTACATCTTTCAAATAATGTGTAGGAAGCTGTAAAAACTCCTGAACAGAATGGTAGATAATTCCATAATAAAATAAGCAGGACAGCACCTGATTTTGATTGGGTGGGGTGTATGGCTGACTTAATAGAAACAATGCCCTAAGATATGGAAATGTAACTGGCAGACTAATGTTTACTTTGTAAAATTTGTTTTTGGAAAGTATAATTTCTGTGTCCAAATAATTGTTACGTCCTGGTCAACTACTTGTCCGAAGCCACGCTCACATTCTGCATCACTAGATTCCTCATCATCTGGTCTTTTGTCCCAGCCACCCCAGTCTCTAGGTCTCGTCTTTATCGCCCACTCCCCAACAGCCCAGTCTGCGTCTCAGTCTGCTGGGGCCCCTTTGTGTATTTAAGTTCACCCTTTGTTGCAGTTCTCTATTGTGATTTGCGGTTTTATAAGTTTTATTATTTGTATATAATAATAATTTGGGACAGGAAATTAACGGTAAATTTGATCATCTTGTCATGGAAATACAAAACCTGTCGGAGTGGGATGGTGAAGTGGAGACCCATGTGGAACAAGTGGAGAGTTGGGCGGAAGAAAGAAGAAACAACATTCGTGTCTTCGGAGTTGCAGAGGGGGACGAGGGTAACTCGGTACAATAGTTTATTGACAATCTCCTGCAAAGAGAACTTCAAAGCCCCACTGAGTCCCATTATTAACTTTCAGGAGTTTACAACTAAGGAAATGGTACTGAGAGAGATATGGGAGAAGAAGAAAATACAACTGGGCTCCAGATCGCTTTACTTTGACCAGGACTACATGTCTGAGACTGTAAAGAAGCATAGAGAATATAACGTGATTAAGAAATTCCTAGAAGAGAAGGGGATTCGTTTCCAAACACCGTTCACCAACACACAGATTCACTGGGACACCAGGACCGTAACATACATTATGGTACAAAAGGACCTGAAGAGGACTTCAGGTTGAGGAGCTGGAGGTAGCTGAGGGAGAGACCATGGAGAAAACGACTTTGAGACCCACAGGGATGAAAAAGTTTAGTGGTCAACACAAGAGATGTTTGATGCTCGTTAATGTTCTGTTTTTGTTTTTATTTGTGGGGGTCACTGATGCAGTTATTGTTTATGTTATGTATGGTAGGAGCATGTGACTTAAAAATTGCTTTGTTAAACGTGAATGGCATGAGTAATCAAGTTAAAAGGAGTAAAGTGTTGGCAAAAAAAAGGATAAGACACAAGTGTCATTCATACAGGAGACACACAGGAGAACGTAATAAATTTTAAAAAAGTTATTTAAACTCTTTTTACAGCTCTTGTAAAAATAGCCGGAAGAATGGGATGGCTATTCTGATTACTAACGCTCTTAATTTTGAATTAATTCAGGAAAAGAAAGACAAAGAGGGCAAATTTGTAATGGTCAATGGAAGGATCATTAATGTTTGTCTCATTTGCTAATATATTTGTCCCACTAGAGAGTAATCGAAAATTCCTTCCATTTTTTGACACAATTTTAGAAAGTGAAGGAATCCTAATTTGTGCAAGGGATTCTGAATTATGCTTTAGATACAACAGGTTCAAAAATACATTCAGTAATTCGAATATTAAAAGATCTTAACTAATGCTGGGCAATAATTAAAATTTTTAATTACGATTAATCACATCGTTTTCTGCGAATAATTGCATTGTTATACGCAATATTAAATAATTCAAAAGTAGTGTATGGCGCACTTTTATTTTTAGAGTACTACTGTAATGATATGACTAAAAACTCCAATACCCATAATCCTGTGATGGGGAGTAGCGCATTATGGGGAAAAGCCGAGGCTGGTGGTCTGTGTGTTCAGGGATTGAGCATGTGAGACTATGCCGTTTCAGTATTCCATTAGAGTTTATTAGGATCAATTTAAGTCGTCATAGTGAGTTCCTGACAACTGCTGTATGAACAAAAGTGCAAGAACGTTTGGTTTGCAAAAGTTTTAAACAAATTAGCTTTTTAACAGCAGTGTTCCCTTTAACACTACTACACAGCTGCAGTTCAAATATTTCTAAATCTCAACTTAAACATTAATGTAATCAAATCAAATATGAAAAAGCTAATTGCTACTGCAGGGCATTCACGGTTTATCTAGTATGTTATAAAAAAAAAAAAACAAGTTCCCCTCAGAGTCCAGAGCATTATAGCAGCTGCAAAAAGGGACCAACTCCATATGAAAGTCTATGTATCTGAATGCAGCGTCATTAAAGTCCCTGTTGGTGTAATGTTCAGGCGTCACAATACTTTTGTCCATAGAATATACTATTGTTTGGGACACTGTTAAAGCAATAATGAGAGGGAGACTAATCTCAAGAGCAGCTTACTTAAAGAAGATAAAGAAATTTGATAAATTAGAGAAAGAATTGAGAAATACACAAAGATGCAGAACTGACAAACCAGATAAAGGAAATCAAGGAACAATTAAATTCAATGTTTAACAAAGAATTAGAAAAGAAACTGATATACAAAAGCTGGGTCCAAAAGCAATGAAAATTTTAACTTGATGCCTGAGAACGCAACAAATAAAATCAGTAAACAAGATTAGAGACCCATTAACAAATAAATTAGCCTATGATACAGAAGAAATTCATAAAATCTTTAAAAATAATTATGAAACCTTGTACTTCAGCCAATGACTACGGTTGTAGACAACACTGAAAAATACTTGTCAACATTTTCCCAATACATGTTAATATTTTTCTCTGTTTTTCTTTGAGAGTGAGAGCTGGTTTGCTGGATGGCAACTTTTTTTTCCTCTTCTAAAGTTTTTTTTTTTATTATTGTTTTTGTGGTTGGAACTAGGGTTGCAAAGGGGCGGAAAATTCCTGGTAAATTTCTAGTGCATTTCCAGAAACTTTCCATGGGAACTTTAGTTCAGGAATTTTGGAAATATTCCAAATTGGAAACTTTCCGTGGGAATTATGAGAATTTATGGGAATGAATGAGAATTAACTGGACATTTTGAATAATTTAGAGAAAATAAGTAATATACAAACATTTTGTTTGGTCAGAAACAGATATGCATGCAAAAAGATACAATTTTAAAAAAACATAACGCAGATTTATTTGTGAGTAGAACTTTTTAAACAGTGTTTAACTCTCACTGAAAAACATGAGTAGAATATTCCTTACAGCTCTCGCTTCGAAATGTAAAATGAAAGGAACTCGCTTTCTCTACAAAAAATCTAATTCAAAATGTAAAATGAAAGCAGCTTTCCCTTCCCAAAAAAATCCCATTTAGCATGTCAAAAAAAAAAAAAAAAAAAAAAAAAAATCCTGACGATTAACAAGCAGTTTCTGCATGTTCTGCATTTTTGCTAAACAAATGGAATGGCCTTAAAAATATTTTACAAGTGATGTATAAAATCTTGTATGGTCACATAAAATCAAATAGCAGGAGGCAGAAGTAACAGTTACAGTAGCTAGCATCATGATAAGCTAGCCTCTTTAATTAAATTGTGCTAGCTAGCTTACATTTAGCATATCTGGTTAACCAGTTACCTAGCTACTGTATGAATACATTTTGATTTAAGTTAAACTATATCATCATTGTCACGTCTGGTCCGTCTCCGTCACGCCCCCTGCCTACACTAAAACTTCAAAGTTTTAGTGTAAGCAGCCTTGGCACGTCTAGATGACGTCATGTGTTTTGTTTTTTTTTAATTAATTAATTTATTTTATTTTATTTCAAAATGTGTTAAAGTTTTACATCAAATTTAAAAAACAACTCGTTTGAGGAAAAATATGCTTACATTTAGAACTTTGCAACACTTACAACGTGACCAAAAAAACCCCCTAAGATGAAAAATAACAAAAATAAAATAACAAAATAAATAAAAATACAATAAAAGTAATATTTACAGGGGTTGACATCTCAACATAATGCTTCACGCGTGATTAATACACTGGACTGTATCTCAAAGAGCAAGAGACTCAGACATTGTTTCATACAGCTCGTTTATAGACTGGTTATTTTCCGATAACACTTTTAGAGATGTTTCATATTGTTTAATTTCATTTTTAAAATAGTTTATGTTAGGCTTGCTGTTTTTCCGTTTATTCTTATGTATATGGTAATTTCCTGTGACTGAAATAATGTTCACCATTTTGGATATCTTTTTTGACAGACCATGCATGTATATCTATACTTTAAATTTGGTAAACCAAGCATCATTGATCCCAGTATTTAACCTATAGATAAACATCCTTCCAAAAACCCAATGTGATTGGACAAGAGAAGAAAAGGTGTTCAATTGTTTCGCTTTCAGTCATACAAAAGACACACTAGTTAAACTTCAAAACTGAATCTTTTCCTTAGAGTTTCAGCAGCAGGATAGATATTATGTATTAAATTGAACTGAATTTCTTTCACCTTCGGTACGATTTGCCATTTAAGTAGTGGGTCTATTTCCAGTCACTGCTATATACGAAGTATGGGAAGCTAGGCTAGGTTACCAGCAGCAACAAGCTTCTTTTCAGTGGTCTGTGGAGCGGGGGTGCCGTCCTGGAGCCCACCCTTCCCAGGCGGAACCGGATGAGAGGGCAGGAGGTCCCTGGGCCAGAAGGACAATATGGACTATGAATTAGTAAAGGACTTTTCTGGGCGCAATCAAATTTCCAAAACTCAGTCCATTTTTTGTGATTTTTTTTTTTTTAGTTAACACCACTATCGACATATTTTTACATGACCTCTTTATGCACAATAGTATAACCGACCTAAACTCACTCAGTCCTGCATAATACAGGGTACAAGATTAGGAGAATTTCCAAAACTCACTCAGTCCACTCACACAGTCTCCAGTGCTACTTACGTACCCAGGTCTCCCAGGCGGAAGAGCATAAACAGAAATGGCTCTATGCTGTGTCATGTAGGAGGATGTCCATTTTTAACTTGTATATAATTTTGTGACATTGAATATCGATTTACTTAAAAGTTGTTTTCATTATATTTTTTAACACATTTGCCAAGACTAAAATGTGCACTTTAGTTGCACTTTAGAAACAGGCATTGAAAAATGACAAGTAACTGTAAAATTTCAATTAAAAAAATTATATCCTGTAAGAATTGCTTTCCAATAGGTAAAACAAGTAAACTGCGATTTTCCTGAAAAAAAAATTGCTTTTTGGACGGAGTGACACTTGGAAATTTGCTCTTTAATTGTATATATGGACTGTGTGGGTCTGGGAGGATTGTGTGTGTGTGTGTGTGTGTATGTATGGTAAACGTATAATACACTGTGTGATCAGTTACATGAGTTTGGTGGTTTGTGCCCAAGCCTATGTATAGATCTGTTAACAGCCTTACCTTATTTCAATAAGGGGAGGTTTGTTGCAAATGAACGTGACAGCAGACGAGGAGAACTTCATGCTCCATGCTATGAGAAGAAAAGGCACGAACAGACGCGATCGTGGCCATTGTTGGTTCAGTCTGCTGCTGACATCGTGTCACACTTTGTTCGACTGTTCACACTGGGTGTGTTTTTGTTGCATCTCACAAATGACTCTATCTTTTTTTTTGACAAATAACAAATGTAGGTGTTACTCAAGTTTTTCAGGTGTTTTCAAGTATAAATTGCACATCGCGGTGCTAAATCATTATCATCATGTCTTACCAAGTGAAATATCATTACTTTTGTCAATATTACTGATCTACTACTGATCTCTATTGCGTGCAATAACGGACTCAGTATAGAGAACAACTCCAAACCACTATTTGTTTTATTTATCAGTAGTATTAGCAGCCCAGCATTTGTGTATATATATATATATATATATATATATATATATCACAGTGTATTTCGTATTTGTCAGAGTGTTTTTATTTTATTTTTATTTTAGACTTTATATGTTATATTGTTTTTGTCTCTGTGTCTCTGATTCTGATTTACTTTAACCTAGTTACTCTTATAACAAAATTTTCCATTCAGTTCGCTCTTTAAGGGGGGGGGGGGGGGGGGGGGGGGGGGGGGGGGGGGGGGGGGGGGGGGGGGGGGGGGGGGGGGGGGGGGGGGGG
>JBBJLS010039568.1:0-14001 GCA_037577275.1 Bryconaethiops microstoma
CTCTCTCTCTCTCTCTCTCTCTCTCTCTCTCTCTCTCTCTCTCTCTCTCTCTCTCTCTCTCTCTCTCTCTCAGCCTCTCTCTGTCTCTCTCCAGATGGAGGATTTTGTGCCCACAGCTGCACTGAACAACACACAGGCACTAACTCTGTAACATATACCCCCCAACTCAGACCCCCCAGATCAAAGGCTCAGATGTCTCCCTACAGAGTGATGCTACTGCTTTATTACCCACTTTATAAGCTCCGCCTACTTTATAAGTACGATTCAACAGTTTGGGATCACTGATATTAATAATTGCTGTTTAATAATAACATACATGATCAAAAATGTTTTAAACACACCAAAACATAACCAAGTCATTCACATCTCAAGTCATTCAAATCTCAAGTCATTCAAATCACATTTACAAAAGGAAATTGTTACTGAATAATAAACCATGATTTTCTATCAATAGTACATTTTTGTGCTAAAATTGGCTGGAAATACAGTATTTAGTGTCCAAGGTTAAATTTGGTTGATTTTCTTAATAATTTCTATTTATTTGCAGAGTGTTACATTTTTGATAAAAAAATAAAGCCTACAGCATGCTTTTGCACAGGCCAAATTTGATATATTTCACTGTGTTAAATTCAGTAAATTAACAAAAATGGTGAATTGAAGTGAGCAGGAGTGTTTTCTAGTCATCAGTGAAAGGTAGATGTTTCCAATTAAGTGGCCAGTAAGTCGTAGATGTTTCCAGTAAAGTGGCCAGTGATTGGTAAATGTTTCCAGTAAAGTGGCCAATGAGTGGTGAGTGTTTCCAATAAAGTGGCCAGCGAACTGTAGGTGTTTCCAGTAAATTGACCAGCATACTCTGTCTCTATGGAATCATCTACATCTCTGGTTTCCTATTAAGCACTACCAATTTATTACTGAAACCTTTTGAGTGTGAGCATCAGACAAGAGTGGTTTTATACATTTTTTTTATCTACGGCTGTTCTGATATTAATGGAAAAAGTGATTCCAAACTGTTGGACAGTACTGGAGGCGGACAGTTAGAGACTGTGGACCTTCATGTTTCTGACCACAGGGACGCTCTTGGGGCGTGGACCACTTTAACACTGACCCTGAGCTTGATACACTCATAACCTCGCCATGTCAGTGTCACTGCAGTGTTGAGAACAGTTCACCCCCCAAATAACATCTTAACATCAGCAGCTCTGTGGTCAGAACTCGGCCAGTCTGTACCTGCACACCTGTATAGTGGAGCTATAAGGGAGGGGTTTCTAATAAAGTGACCAAAGAGTGATTGGTGTTTCTAATAAAGTGACAAGTGAGTAGTAGGGTCTTCTAAAAAGTGGCCAGCGAGGGTTAGGTGTTTCTTATAAAGTGGCCAGCAAGTGATTGGTGTTTCTAACGAAGTGGCCAGTGAGTAGTAGGTGATTCTAAAAAGTGGCCAGTGAGTGGATGGTGTTTCTTATAAAGTGGCCAGTAACTTTTTGGTGTTTCTAATAAAGTGGCCAGTGAGTGGTAGGTGCTTCTAATAAAGTGGTCAAGTGTTAGGTGTTTCTAATACAATGGCCAGGGAATGGTAGGTGTTTCTAATAAAGTGGCCAGTTTGGTCATAGAAACAAGGGGGTCACTGGTAGTAGGGAATCATGTGAAACCGGTACAACACACATAAACACACACATCCTATCAGGGCAGCCCGATCTCCTCCTCCTCTTCCTCTGCTGTTCTTTCTTTGGGACCAGGGGAAACACCCCCTACCTGCCTCAGCACTTACACTTTCACAAAAGCCCAGGGACCACGCCCTTCCTCCTGTGTGCTCTGATTGGCTGTCCCAGAGACTCTATCACAGAATGTAGAGATCACCTTTTTTACGTGCTGTTATACTGTGTGTATGGTGGTAATTTTCGCTTTGACCTGTTTTCTTTAAGAGTTTTGGTTCTCTCTCTCTCCCTGTTTCAGTTTCTCTCTTTCTTTCTCTTTTTCTCAGGCCTGATTGTTGGTGTTGTGTTTGTGGTTTTAGAGTGTTGCCCCATTTGGATGGTGTTTTTTCGGGGGGAGGGGTTTTGGGGGTTTGGGGGGGGTTTGAATGCAGTGAAGGTGAGACGTGTGCGTTCTTCAGTGACCAGGGTGAGCCTTGCTTTGATTCAGGGGTAGCAATGTTTGATAGATACAGCCAAAGGGAAACAACAACTACAAGACGTTCATCCATGTGTCGTATCTCTCTTTCTGTGTCTAATTTTTTAACTTTTTTTCTTATTGTGTTTTTTTTAATCCTGAAAAGTATTTGTACTTCATTAGCCATCACCCTCTCAGCTTCTGATGCAATAAACCCCCAAATCTTCTACAAGGAGTCAACAGGGAAAGTTTTCGTATGTGTTCGGGATAAGTCCAGAATTTTTTGTGTTTTGTTGTCTGTTAATGGTCAGCAGGCGACGCTGGGAAAGCCCTGATCGAACTGGATTAGGGTACCGAGGAGACGTCTGTAACGTTCTCCTCAATGATAGAACATCCAGCTGGTGGAAAAATGACTGCTGGGGTGGGTTGTATTTTCTACTAACTTGGATGTTTGCGTGGTCACATGATTGTGGATAATTTCTAGGAAACTAAAAGCAGATGGTTATTGTGGATGTGCATTATAACTATTATAAACGTCCCCTTAATTGGCTAATCACCCCCTTAATTAGATAATTACCCCACTTAATTGGCAAATCTTCTCCATCAGTCTGCAGGGTCTCGCTTGTCTGACTGGCTCCTACTAACACCCAGTGAAGAGCAGATGGAGATGAAGTTCTACCTCCCAGGTCCAAGTAAACATTTTAGAGACTTCTCTAAGGTGGGAAGTGTTTAATTAGGAGACTGTAGGAAATTTGGCCCCATTGTTTTTTCCCTTGTGGGAAGAGGGAAGAAAAACACCAGAAAGGCCAATTGGGATGGAATTAATGTCACAGGGTAACACCTGTCAAAGAGGAAACTACCACAGGACCCCATTCAAGTTTCACTCCGTCCAGAGAGCTGACTTGAATTTTAAAAAGAACCCTCTAAAATTATCTAGTAAATCTATCATTTTTCGTGTCTTTTTATGAAGGAAAATAATTGTTACACTCAAAGTAAATCACATTATTTATCAGCCATGCTTTCCACGAAATGAGGTCAAAGTGGTCTCGGTACTCGAGGTTCTGCAGGTGTGGTTCCGTACGTGCAAGCCTATATTAGGCAACATATTCCGAGAGGTTCCCTTTCATTTGGCTTGTGTATATAGATGTGTATGAAAAAAAACTTCCAAAAAGTCCAATTGTACATATCCCTCCCCAGCCTCAAACACACGTCCGGCGATTTCACACTAAAAAGACCAAAATGTGCACAGTTTTCCCAGGATGCCCGTCACTGACTTCATCACTGTTTTCTCGCTGGCCACTCTGAGATTTCTTCACTGTTGCATAATGGAAGTTCTTCTTGATATCTCACTGACGTTCACATGAAAGTTGCACGACAACAGGGCTGTGTGTGAAATGCTGCACTGTGTCCAGGTTGTGCACTTTTTATCGCGTGGTGTTTTCAGAAACTCTCACTGGTGTGTCGGTCCTCTGTTCGAGACATCCAGGTTTTGTCTCATTTGCACTAATCACACAGCGGTTGTTTTGTACCGTATTGTCCCGAGGGGCTGGAGGACCACTCCTTCGATCTGGAGAAACAATGCGGGAGCCAAAAAAGGAGAGTAAACCAAGCCCAGAGTGAACAGCCGCATCTCTTGTAGTCTGGAGATTGTTTAGTATATGCCAGAGCTGCACAGTGTGGATTAAACCCAAACGTTGTGGTTAAATTGCAATTGTGACATGTCAAATACACTAAAGTCAACCTGAAATTAAAATGTTTGTCCCAGTGGAGGTCCTCTCATGACATCCTCAGCTTTCATACTGGATCACTCCACAATTGTTCCTGTAAAAACTACACACTGCAGATTCATACTGGATCAAAATCACCCCACAATTGTTCCTGTAAAAACTACACACTGCAGATTCATACTGGATTAAAATCACTCCACAATTATTACTGTAAAAACTACACACACACTGGATATTCATACTGGATTAAAACCACTCTACAGTTATTACTGTAATAACTACACAGACACTGCATATTCATACTGGATTAAAATCACCTAAAATTAAATAACCTAAATTAACCTTGTGATTGGCTCATTTACACATCACAGACCTCTGACATCAGTATTGCATTGCAAGGCCAGTATCATGGTATTGATTGGGGAGCGATACACTGTGCAGCCCTACAGAGGACCTGAGGCCAGACTGGAGCCTCAAACTGGTGTCAATCTCCTGGCTCAAACCAGAACATCCCAAAAGGGGTGTTCAATCCCAGCCTCTCTCTCTTTCAATACGTTCACCATAAAGTTTACACTAACATGGCAGTTCTAGAAACCTGCTGATGTTTTATTTCTCTATAGTTTGGAATCTGAACTGTATTTATAACTTGTATCTTTTATTTTGTACCTGTATATGCACCTGTTCGACTCGGTAGTAGGAATAGTGACGTTCTCTCTGTACATTCACACCTTTTCTGATGGAAAGATAGAAGAAAAGGGAAATTAAGGTGTCCAGGTCAGCGTTTATCAACCCGGGACCAAAAAGAGGCACCCGCACTTCCTCCACGAGGACCGGGCATACTGGAGCCATTTGGAAAGGACACCTGCTTTAACAAACGAACACACAAGAACCCGTGTGTGGAAAAATGACTTCACAGTTTTTACTGATACTGTAATCCGTTTTTGTTTGCTTCGTTTCTATGTTCACTTTTTTTTCTTTATGTAAATGAAATCACTGCGGAAAGCCGAATACTGCACTTAACCCACGTGTGTGGACAGAAACACACAGACACACCCATAACTGTATAGGTTTGTTCTAATGGTTTGATCTGTTCAATAAAAGTAACATTATTCATCAAGTTTTTTTGTATGTGTCTCTTTTGAAAGACCTCACTTTCCTTGGCAATGTCACCAATGCACAGATTTTGGAGGTTTCTTTGTCATGGCACATTAAAATTATCCACCTTTAGGAGAAGCTCTAGTTTTCCCAGTGTTTCCATTGGGGCAAAAAAAAACAAAAAACCACAAACTGCTGGTATCTCACTAGGCTTACAGGTGCTGAGCCCACAGTTCATTTATGTCTTCCTGGCAAATTCCACAGAAGGTCACTTTGTCATTTTAATTAATTGCAAAATTAACTTTCAGGCAAAGTTTACAAATTGGGGTCTTGGCCTCGCTCAGGGGAGAGGGCCAGTGGTGTATTCAGGCATCTTCACAACCTTCCTATCTATCCAGCAGTGTCTTAGACTGCTCAGTATATGACGTACATTTATTGTGAACCAAAGGTCTGGTCTAATGTTAACATTTAGCTTAACAAATAGATGGTGGACTGGCTGGCAACATTCGGCAGACGCTATTATTCAGAGAGACCTATGTGGGTCTTTGTAGTCTGCAAAGAAAATGTCCCCAACACATTAAACCCATCCTTACATTAGGAGCTGCAAAGATTTTACCAGAGATGGAGTTAATCCACCACCATGACCTTCTCAGATCACACAGAGAGGAACCACAAGATTCTCAGATCACACAGAGAGGAACCACTAGGACCCTCTTTTTTGTTACTAAGAAATGAAACATTGCTAATTAAGGACCATCATGCCATTAGTCCACTTCATTATATTAAGTAGGTCCAACCATCCCTTTTCTGTGTAACAGTGTGCATTACCGTCAGCATGTCCACCACCAGTTCAAGGTCTGTTTTGGTCATAAGATCACATGAAGTGATTAATGCTTCAAATCATTATGCATCATACTAAATACATGATTCCTTAGAGTGATACCTGCAATTTGTGATTCTACAGGGTCTGTGACTAGGAAACACCACAAACGTGTACAGCAAGTGTTTGAGTGCATGGGTCACATATCTGACCCAGTGACAGATGGTTGCCTTGGAAACATGTTCAGCGTCACCAATATTATAAAGAAAACTTCCACTGGCAAAGAAACAATGTGCAATACAAAGAACCTGTTCAGAGCTAAGGGCATGTCCATGATGTGCTAAGTGAGCGACACGAGGGCTGAGAATATTGTTGAGATAAACGAAGGATTGTGAAGGAAAACAGAAACGCTCTAACAGAAAATTATCGGGTAACGATAAAACATCAAGCTGTGGTCTCATCGCTCTCTACCGACAAAGATTTCTGCGGATAATTTGTGCTTTGATGTCAATAGGTTCATTGAGGAAGTGGAGAAATTCCAGGTTACTGGAATACAACCTGCGAGTGAGAATGCTGCCACAGTAACTGACTTAGTTTTCACTAAACCTGTTTTCTGAAACAGGCTGCGGGTGTCTAATTGCCTTGCTAATGTTTGGCTGAGGTCCGAACATAAACAACCAGCACGAGGCCGAGAGGGCGTGGCGGACAAGGACCAAACATAAACAACCAGCATGAGGACGAGGGGGTATGGCAGACGAGGCCCGGACGTCACAAAAGCAAAAAAAATGTGGAGAATATCTGCCTTTTCCACGCATGTACGGGGTTTTAGTTCAGTTCTCAAAATAAATCCGCGAGAGACTGAAGCCATGACTGCTGAACCATGTATAAACGGGGGTTACTGTATATATACCTGTATATAGTATATATTTCATACGTAAAATAAGTAAACATCAGCACTAGAACATATAAAATAATATGTTAATTTTTACAGAGGGGAGATGTGTTTGCTTACCTAACTCTCTCCCTCTCTCTGACATTGCCTTGTGGTGGAGCTACATTTAAGCAGGTCTCAAGTTCAGCTCTGTCCTTGTAAAAGAAAACGGCAAATCCAGGTTATGGAACACTGTGAAATGTCATTCCCACTGTTCTCCATCAAAGGAAGATACAGGAGAAACCCGAGGACATCTGTGGACCACCCTATTTGTAAGTCGTCCACTCTTATAAACTCTTTCTTACCAACCCACATGGACAAAGCCTGTAATCGGTACCTCTCTCTAGACATCCTTGCCATTAGAAATCATTAGAATCATAGCTCACCTGACTAGACGTTTTTCTATAAAGTGAGCATCACACCACTAAAACACAATCGCTGACCATTATACACTATTAAACACCACCAGGAAACAACCGAAACATTTCATAGGCTTTGTTTTGTTCTCCATTTTGAAAATCTTTCTTGTCACTGTTTTTTTTTCGTCTCCAGTGTCTTACCCAGGCTGGAAAACTTCAGAGAAAATGTGATTCCTCAAGTTTTGAGAGAATCAGGCATGTTGTATAATATTCATCACACCATTCAGGTAAGTCGAACAGAGCTCTTCCACTGTAAAGCATGAAGCTCTCACTGTCCTGACATCAGTACAGTTGACTAGGCTATAAAATGTGCATTAATTGTTTAAAATCACTTTATACCTTGTAGAAAATCAAGGATCCTAATCCAGATGCAAAACCAGAAACTGGCACTAACAACTACATTTCTCCTGTGCTGGATAAGCTTTATTGGTTCCCAGTCAAATACAGAATCGATTTTAAAATTTCATTGTTTTTAGGGTCAAGACTTTCTGTCCTTGCTCCCAAACTTTGGAATAACTTGCCACTAAATATTAGGGCTTCTGACAGTCTTGCAATTTTTAAATCTCATTAAAAAGACCATACTCTCATTAAAAGACCATACTAGTATAGATTATTTTTTAATTTCTTCAACATTGATATCTAAAATTCAAACGTGTCATTATGATTCTATTACAATTTCAGATCATGCACCTTGTTGTTTAGTATATGCACAAAATAATATGCAGACAATAATACCTACATAACCCCTGAGAAGCTAAATAGATTGAACAAAAATATTCCGGATACCTGTATCAAATAAGAAAAAGGGATTCTGTTCCATTGTGTACGGAAATGTAAAAAAAAATCAGTAGGAGGTTCTGGTAGGAGGCGCAGACTGCAATGGGAAGATTTGTATCAAAACCAGTTCCTCTAGATCCTAAACTGTTTCTTTTTGGGCTATATTGAAACTATAAATATAGTAAGAATGAACGGGCATTGACGGACCTTGGTTTGTTAAGCGCTAAGAGAGCAATAGAATTATCATGGAAAAATACAAATGGACCTAAAATTTCTCAGTGGACAAAACCAAATGTCAAATCTCCCTCTGGAAAAGATTTCTTATGCTTTAAAGGGTAGACAAGAAGTTTTTTGAACCTATATGGAGAACATTCATGACCTTTATTAAAGATGTGGATTTTGTTGAAGACACCGATGACAGAGAATAAGGACAGTGCAGTTCACAATGCAAACGCAACACAAGGATGGATCTGAGAGAAAAGGACACTATTAGCCTGAGAGTTCAATATTTATGTTGTACCAATACTGTTTCTGTTGAGTTGATGCTAACAATTGTTGAATACTAATGGTCTGTAAATTCCGAAAACAATAAAAAAATATTGTCGAAAAAAAAAAGACCTTACTCACTTGCATTTGAATGTTTGATATTGTCCTTTTAATAATTAGATCTGATATCATTTTTCTGTTTTCCTTTATATTTTTACAACTGTGGTAAAAAAAAATATTGTATAACACTGGTGCAATCCAAGTTACTTGTAAATATGATTAATAAATGAACCAAATAATGCACCAAAATAAATCAAAACCTTTCTAAAGCACTTGTGTTTATATGACTTTTTAAAATTAAATTCAAATCTTTTAAATTCACAGACTCAAACTCAGTTAACAGTTGAACCACCTTTTTATAAACTTGTTACTATGACAACAGACTAAATGAGACATTTGCCTCGGTCATTCTGCTGAATCTGTATCATCACAGTCTCTCTCACAAAGAAAACAGTTACTTCGCTGAACTGTGTTTTTTTAATAGGCACTTAAATGGAGAAAAAAGGGAGCACCCAAAAATTGCATAGAACTTGTTTTATATATACTCAGGTATGTATAATTAGAATTGTGTAATGTGTTTAGTGTTTTCCTGATTGCTTCATATCAGGTGCAACAGGTGACCTGGGATTGGTTCTAGACATATTTGATGGTGTGATGGGGTCAAAGGATTTTCTACAGAAATCTAGTGGTCTCTAATGGCAACCAATAGGTCAAAAGAACCAGAATGGTGTACAGAGGTCACCACAACATCCGACACCCCATGACTCAAACTGCATTCCAATAGTTTCCTTACCAATATGCCTTGATTTTCTCTGATCTGGAGCCCATGGCCTCCTAAACAAATCAGATCTGACCAGCATGTGGATCCAATGGTCCACCAGATCAGTCAGAATCAGGGGACGTGGACAGGAAAAGTCATTTTATGGATAAGTGGAAGGAGCAGAGATGCAGAACCAGCTATAAAATTCCACCAAACTGTTTTTCCTACACTTATTTAACACTTCAAGCTCTTAGATGAGATCTCTCAGGTTCGGAAAGCAGGAAACGACCCGAATAAATCTGGAGCATTTCTGCAAGGTCTGTACTCATTTTTATTAAACGCTTAATTATTTTCCAGTAGAAAATGCTTGAACAAAGTGCAAGAAAAACACGGCAGAATCAAACAATTATAACTGTCGTGACTTATCAGCCTTTTGTTTGCTACTGCATTAACCAGAAACTGCATTAAACAGTTACAGGCAGCCATCTAACTTCTATCCAGGTGTGTGGATCTCATGACACACCATGTGGGCATCACAGGCTTTTGGTGAGACTAAGAATGGCGAAGCTTCAACAACACATGTGCTAGTACATGTGCCCACTCAGGCTAGTTCACTTCACCAGCCCTGTTACCAGTTAGCTTGGACACAGTAGCTAATTGCATCAAAGATGGCCATCAACATCCACAAGATCAGAATGTGGCACCAACCCTTCTAGTCCCTGGAGGGATGGTGCCACATCCCCCCCCACACCCGCTTTTGGTGCCACTGAGTTTCAGGACCTTTGTCAAAACAAAATGAGTGCAATGCAGGTTTAGCAGTTAATCTTCGTTTATTAATTTTCTATTATTTTTTGGGTATGATGACGGGCTATATAAATACACTTAACATGAGAATGACATGAGACGTCACACTAGGCTGCTGTCCAGGTGTTCAATGACGGGGTTCTTCCAGTCAGATGTGGCTTTCCAATGGTCAGCTCCACCATGCATGATGTTTGAGTTTTGTCCAACTGTAATGGCTACATTAACCTTGTCATTTGTTTTGGATGTGTTGGATATATGCTTAGATTCTCAGTCTAAAGTGCTTAGAATAATAAAGTTCTGTCTGCATTCAAAGATTTCAAAACACTCCAAAATATGCAAACCAGCAAAGGTCTTAAGTAGTACAATTAACTATCATGTCTTACAGTCACAGCCGTGAGGCATCTCTGGCCAGGTTTGTCTTCAGGTGGGCGTATCCCTTTGTGCTAGTACTTTGGGGGAATAGCGTAACTATTTTGCCAAAAACTCTAAGAGGTGCATGGCTAGCTCATTACAACTCATCTGTGGAGCAGCACCACCTAATGAAGAAGGTCATTGCAAAAATCTAGCTAATATTTTATCCTGCACCGACTGTTTGAAAAGCAGCTCTTTTGGTCTAGGAGATACTTCTATATTTCAGTACTGACCAGTCAGGAACTGGGACCAGTTTAGTAATGCCCATCCCTACAAATCAGCCACGAGTTGTCACTACAAAAAGAAATGTTTCTTACTCGGGCTGTAGCAAAAACCATGCCACCCTCAAGCCACAACACTAGAAGATACCACAGTGTTGACCTTTTCACCGTCATTGCCACCACATGGCCACTTCTGCCACACTTCTTTTTATTTTATTTTAAAAAATATATAGACTTCATGAGTTTTTGTCCCTCTCGTAGTGCATTTGTGTGTGCTCAAAGCACTCAAACTGTTGATGTTCCCAGGCACTGGAGCACTGAGGCAGATTCTCTCAGGTGTGAATGCGCTGGTGTATGTGGAGATAATTCCGTCTGGTAAAACTTTTGCAGCATTCTGAGCAGTGATAGAGTTTCTCTCCTGTATGAACACGTCGGTGTCTCTGGAGATTTGTCCGTCTATTAAAACTCTTCCCACACTCCGAGCAGGGATATGGTTTCTCTCCAGTGTGAATGCGCTGGTGCACATGGAGGGTGTTCTGTAGAGTAAAGCTCTTCCCACACTCCGTGCAGTGGTACGCCTTTTCTCCGGTGTGGATGCGCTGGTGCGCTTGGAGACCACCTTGTGTACTGAAACAGTTCCCGCAGTCCGAGCAGTAATACGGCTTCTCTCCTGTATGAATGCGCTGGTGCGTTCGGAGATGACCCCTCTCTCTAAAACTTTTCCCGCACTCCAAGCAACAATATGGTTTCTCTCCGGTGTGAACGCGCCGGTGTAGCAGAAGGGTACTCTGTCTAGTAAAAGTCTTCCCACACACTGAGCAGTGATATGGTTTCTCTCCAGTGTGAACACGTCGGTGTATTCGGAGACTGCTCTGTTGATTAAAACTCTTCCCACACACCGAACAGTAGTACGGCTTCTCCCCTGTGTGAATGCGACGGTGTCGTTGGAGACTACTTTTTAGAGTAAAACCCCTCCCGCACTCAGAGCAGCGATGCGGCTTCAGTCCCGTTTGGAAATGACTTTGTACAGGGGAACCGGTTTCATACTCTGGACTGGGATATGGCTTTTCTCCAATATCAACACACTGGTGTTCAATGAGAGTAGTTTTATCTGTAAAACTCATCCCACACTCTAAACAGTAATACGGCTTCTCTCCTGTTTGAATTCACAAGGGTGATTGAAGAGAACCCTGCTGATTAAAACACTTCTCGCATTCTGAGCAGTCATACGGCTCTGGTCCTGTGTGAATGTGTCAAAGTGTTTGGAAATGACTCTATTCTGAAAAAGTCTTCTCATACTCTGAGGAATTTTACGGTTTCTCTTCTGACCGACTGGTGTTGATGGAGAGCTCCAGAGGACTAATGCTGAGTGCTGGAATTTCTCCTGGGTGTTATGTTCTCCTGTTTAATGTCTTCTGGTTTCAGCATTCTGGCGCGTTTGTCTTGTTGTCATCTTCTGTGTTTTGGTTGTAATTCTGTGTAAGAAAGTACACGCTTGCATCAGGAGACTTCTTGCACCATGAGGTCATTGGTTTCTGAAGGACGACAAAAGCATGAAAAAGTTACGTAACGACTACCTAAAGGTTCTTTCTAAAACAAAGAACAACACAAACTGTATCTCTAATTCAGTGATACTCATCCCTGTTGTGGCGAAATATTGCATTGAAATTTAGTCAGAAATAAAAATAGCTCAACATTTCAAATTAGGCTACAGCATTTACAAGCCAGTTTAATCAACAAACTGTATGTCGAAAACAATCTTCATTACGATCAGAACTCTTGCAAATCTCTAGCCTTCTCCAGAAAGCAGGTCCACGTACACACTATAGGTCACTTGTTTTTGCACTATATATAGTCCTTGTTGTGTAGAAATGTGTTGTTCTGTTATGCTGCACCATACCCTGTGTCAACTTTCTGGGTACTGTGTAGATAATTGGTGTACAACCCTCCTTTCTTGCTGTGTTCAGCCACAATCTGCATCTAACATGTAAACACTGCAGCCAATCAGGCACTTCTGAAGACGTTTATAAGTCAGAGCAGGTGTTGCAGATCATGGCTGGACTGTGGCTTGACTTCTCAGGAAGGTAGATCTTCAGGACCAAGACTGGTGACCACTGGTGTAGATGATTAAAGTGACAATAAAATCCTACTTGACTTGAACATCCAGGGTAGTCTAGATACTAATCCATCCAGATGAGCTATACCTTCGTTATTTTAGTTCTGTTGCTGGACTAGAAAATGCACTTGCTTAGATTCAAGTGAGAAAATGCCATGTTTGAGTTCTAACTGAAATATTTTTCTTGACAGTTTAGGGGAGACAAGGTGTGGAGGACTCAAACACAACTGTCTTTAATGGACCAAAAGTTATGTGCCAAGTTTTTCTTGAAGCCATGTACCCGACCATTTGCACTTAATCACTAAAAGTTAGTTTGATGGATCATTAGTACGCGTTAGTGTAAGTTAGTAAGTAGTTCATTTTAGGCCACCACATATTTATATCTTTAATACATCTAATTCAGAAATCTTTGGCTTCACGTAGAGGCTCTTTATTCAGAAGAACATATAAAGATATTCAGTAAATCAGTAAAAACAGTTGGCTTAATGGGTACCTTGTCACCTGCACATTTCATATTTATGCTTGTTCTTGTTGTTTATACTGTCTAACAAGAGCAAAATAGAAATGTTTGAAAGGGTTTGACCAAAAGCAAAATGACACTGGTAGCACGAATGTTACCAGTTTGAACGGGGTTTGAATTATTAAAATTCTTTTATCCAAAAAAACAGACTAGGAATTAGCATTAGCATATCCAGCCAAGTCTGAGTGAAGGTCCCGTCTACGGTGTGTTTTGCTCTCTTAAAGCTTATCTCTCTCTCAACCACGTCTTTAAGAATCAATAAAAAAACAAACAAGCATTAACTCCCTGAAGAACTGCAGAACATCTTACCTCGATCTAGCCAGTCTCACCCTGGACGGATCTTCTGCTCCAGCTTGGCTGAGTCTGGAGGAGCTCAGTATTTGAACTAGCGCCCTCTTCTGGACTTCAAGGGCTTCACTTTGTTCAAATTCCACCCGTATTAAGACAAACCCCTCCTCATGCGCTAAGATTGGCTGTGATCCACATGAGAACTCTTCCGATTGGCTAGAGAAGGCACTCACATCACCACAGCAACCATAGAACCGTGGAAACCGAGCCGTTAGAACAAACATTTTACTGATTTATTTTAAAAAAATAGTCTGTAAATCACACAAATCACATTATCCTGTTTTACAGTCAATTCATCTTGTGGGGCAGTTGGTGGCCAGATAGATGGATGGATGGATGGATGGATGGATGGATGGATGGATGGATGGATGGATGGATAGATAGATAGATAGATAGATAG